>VYZS01081301.1:1830-18449 GCA_013400695.1 Neodrepanis coruscans | reverse complement strand
TTTTTTTTTTGTTGTACATTTTTTACAATCATAAAACCACAAAATGGTTTGGGTCATAAGAGCCCTTAAAGATCATCTCATTCCACCCTCCTGCCATGGACAGGGACACCTTCTACTATCCCAGGTTGTTCCAAGCCCCATCTAACCTGGCTTTGGACATTTCCAGGGATGGGGACACTTCTCAGGACAACCTGTGCCAGAGCCTCAGACTCACACAGGGAAGAACTTCTTCCCTCTATCTAACCTAAGAAAATATTCTTCTGGGAAAGATAAGATAAAACATAAGATAAAAAAATAAACATAAAAGATAAAATATTCTTAAGTGACAACCTATGACCCTCATTAAACCAACAGTAATGAAGTAATGATCTGCAGAAAGTGCAAAGGATTACAGGCAGGAAACTCTGCCCAGAGCCTGCTCCCCAGCAGGTTTCTCCTGCTCAGGAATACTGCATTTTTAAAACCTTACCCACAGTTACCATCTCTCCTGATTCTATAAGCAACTGAAGTAAATCTTCACGTCTCCAAGGGCCTTAAGTTCTTGTCAACTACTTCACATATCTAAGAAGAGGACTGAGTCAGAGCAAGATATGACAAGTAGCCCTTCAGCAGTCCTGCTGCTCCACTGTGGATGTATCCACTTAGGACATGCAGCTGTCTAAGGAGCTGGGACCTGGAGAGCTGCTTCCCCCACAGCTGGGGACACCACAGCCTTCAGCCTCTGCACCTGCACTGGTACACAGGGGTCATTCCAGGCTATGAGCTTCACTAACTCCTCGAAAAGCAATATATTGATAAGAGACAAAAGCTGACAGGTCTTGTGCTGATCTAGTTCTTCAGTATGGCACAGACCTTGAAACAGATCCACCACTACAAAAAGATCCCACTGTAACCAGCAAGGACTTGTGCATGTGGCTGAACCACTGAAAAAAAGAGGAACATTAAGGACTTTTCATTACAACTGCTTTTACTGCACAGTTAAAAGCAATAAACAATGTTTATACCTGCAACACTCTGTTTGACAGCTGTGTAAGGTTACAGGTTCCTCTTCTGGACCTCACAGTACTTGGTTTACTCACCCCTTCTAAGCTGTGACAATTCTGCTGCCTTTCAACAGAAATGGACAATTGATTCATGGATGAAATTCTTAAATCACCACCAGGAAATGTAATTTTGCTGCAGCTAGTCTGGGCAAAAACTAGTGTAAAGGGCAAAATACAGAGCTGCAGGCTCTCCATGTAAGAAGTCAAAGAATGAAAATGAAAAGGCTTCAATCTGACTAATTACTTTGTTTAGAATATATACTTTTCATTCTACTGTATCAAAATACTCGTAATAAAACAGTGCTGCTGATGAAGTCAAGCACTGCCTTACAAAGGCTGGCAAATTTGCAGAACAGCACTTGAGGTTCAGATTAGTAAAATCCTAATGAATATCTACTCTAATACCCATGTAATTGCAGGGGATGCATTTGCAAGTGGTACAATTAAAAAAAAAAAAAAAAAGGAAAGAAAGGAAGAACAAAACCACTGGTACAATTGAAGTCCACACTGTGATTCTAGCATTGGTTTAAGAAACTTAACTGGCATACTGGAAGAACAAAGATGCTTCAATTTTGCACTATAAGTATCATCAACATAATCAACTCCATGACTTTTATCCATTTTATCATTTTACACATTTTATCAAAGGATTGCTTCATCCAAGTGTCCATTTCTTCCTGATCACTGAATGAGAAGCTCAGCCCAGCACAGGCTCCTGAAAGACTTCCTTGGAACTACATATATAAATTCTGTTGCTGCCCTACATGTTGCATTTCTTTTTGGGAGAAAGCACCTGCCAACTCCACACCTCCTCTTCCTCCCCATAAAACCAGGATAGGATAGGACTTATTCTATCTCACAAACCCACCAGGCAGATAAACACTTTAAAAGATAGAACTAGTACTATAAGAATGAAGCCACAGAAGGACTAAAGGCAAGCACTGCTGAAATAATAACAAACAGTACAGGACATATGAAATACCAAGTAATAATGTACTTTTATTCCTAAGTAATTGGCTGAGCAAACGTATTGTGATCCAGCAACTCTGATTAATTCTGCAAGGATGCTTGGGTAGTGTTTATAAAAACCAAGTCATTACCTTGACTAAACATTGACTTGGACAGTTAACTTTAACCATCAAGACCTTGACTAAATATTGACTGGGAAAGTTAATTTGAACTATAGTGCCTAGGAAATCTTGTTCCTCTTTGCTGGTATTTGCTATCACTTTAAAATGTAAACATGATTGTAAAAATAGGTAGCTTGGCTGTTGCTAAATTCAACACGACTATCTTGCAAAAATATGAAATCAGAAATGTTTAAAAGACAATGGGCCTGCTATGGATGAGAGGGAAAGGTCAATCTTCCTATGTTTTGTTTGAGCAAGGCTCTCTCAAAAGTGTTAAAAAAGAGAATCACAAGGTTCATGGCCTACACTTATTCCAATACATATACCCAGGGGTCTTAAAAAGTGTATTTAAAAACTGTGCCTTGCCCAAAGAACCAAGCAGGCTGACCACCAGGACAAAGGGTTCATTCTGGTATCTCTACTTTTGAAGCCCTAGTATCAGCTACTTCAAGTCTACATGCTCCACTATTGGCATCACTTCATCATGTAAGGCCATGGGTCAAAGGACACACACGGGGTCTTTCACTAGCTGAGTTCAAAAGAAAAAAAAAAAAAAGAAAAAGAAGAAAATCAATTTCAATCCTCCTAAGATGAAACCACTGATGTGTGCAGTCACTAAAGTCCCAAAGGTAATCCTACAAGAAAACATGATGGTGTCCTCCATCACTGTGTTGAGATCCCGTTAAGAGTGCAGCAAAATCATCTATGAGGTACAGTCCGAGATCAAAACATTCCAAACAATAAATCTGAATTTCCAGACCAGTGTGAATAGTGCATTTTAGGTATGTAATGAAAGAAAGTGGTAATGACAAAGGGGCAAGGAATCCTATGTTTCAGGAAGGTATTATGTATGTGGATAAGGAAATAAAAAATGCGGTGAATCTAGCACTAATTCCACCCACAGTTGCAGTTCAAGAGTTTGAGAGTCCCTTTTAGCTTTGTGCCTTCTTCCTTTTTTAATACATCAGCTGCCTTTAGCACAGTGAATGAAAAACAGCTTAAGAGCAAATACAAAAGACATAAATCTCAGACACAAGTGGAAATACCAAACTGGTGAAAACTTGCTCTTCCATTATTTTTGAGTACAGTAGTAAGGAACAGATTGATATTGGCGTTATGGGGGGTGTGGGTGGGGAATGAAAGAACAATAAACAATACAGTCATCAGTAGTTTAACACAGCGCTGTGTCTTGCAAAGGAAACATACTGTGAAACAGCTTGCGAGATAAGCTTCGTCAACGATAAGTAATTTTTATTCCGTTTGAGTGGCTGAAAACAATAAACATGATTAAATGCTTCAGACATGCATTCAGAATTTAGACAAATGGCAAAGAGTTCCAAGGACTTCGCTTTTAAAACTACTTTGGGGAAAGACCTAAAAATTAACCAGTTTGAAATGCACAATAAAACAGAAGTTCACAGGGAAATTAAAAACTTCCCATTCCTCTGCAAGCTCCACGATGCTCCAAACCAGACACCACCTTTGTTATCTACTGTTCTTTGCTATGATTACTGGTCCCAGTTTCCCACCTCACCACTTTACCATTCATAGAAACATTTCAAATGTGCCCCTCGTGCACATGAGCTTCCATGGTGTGAAACACCCTGGAAAACGCCAAAGGAAGAGGCGGCTCTAGGGAATTTAGAGTCCTGTGCTTGTCCTGCCAGCCCCTGTGGGATGTGTCACGGCTATCCCGATCCAGCCTGGCAATAGCTCCCGCACCCACCTCCCACTGCCGGCAGCCCGGGAGCGCTCCGAACTTTAATTCCCAGCCGTCTGTTCCTGGTGACTCGGTGGCCGTGCACAAACACAGGCAAAAAAAGCACACCAAAACATTCAAATGAGGGAAGCTTTATTGTTTTTTTCCTAAAGTAAGGGCCATAAAGGAGAAGCGTATGAAACCCCAGCACCGCTAAATCAGGCGGTCACTCTGCACCCCCTTCCCTGACCGCTGGAAAGGGGCTGGGGTTGCTCGCCGGGGACCAGCGGGCGGCCCCCGAGGAGGGTCCCCGGCTCGGGAGGGCGAGTTCACCCCCGGCCCCTCCGCCCCGCTCCAGGCGCCATTTCCCCATCGCTCCTCAGCGCGGCGTCCCCGGCCCTGCTGCACCTTCCCGGGGAGGGCAGCGACGGCGCAGCCGAGCCGGGATCCCTGCCTGACTGCGGGGGCGCCTCCCGAGGGACACGGGCACTATCGCGACCGACGCTGCGATGGGAGCTCCCAGCTGGGGGGCGGCAGCGGTTGCGCTCCCAGCCCGCGGGGCATCCCGGGGACCCCCGGCGCGGCGGGGGAAATCCCGCATCCACATCGCGTCTTTGGGTCCCTCCTCGATTTTTTTTTTTAATCTTGTTCCGCTGCGGGAATGGCGAGAGCGGCCGCCTGTGCCCCCGGCTCGGCTGGGTGCGGGGCAGCTCCTCACCCCGCTCACCCCCTCACCCCCAGACCGCAACTTCCGCGACTCGCGGGGGGTTTGAGCCCTTTCCCCCCCTCGGGGGGACGGGAGGGAGCAGGGGGGAGCAGGAGAGAGCAGGGGGGGAAGAAGGATGGGCGAAAAAAAACTTCCTTGGGAGAGAAGCTGCCCTTCCGTGCCTGCTGCGGGGAGGGGGGTCCCCTCTCATACGAGGAGCGGAGCAGCCCCGCACCAGGCGCCCGCCCCGCAAACCCCCCGCACCTGCCGCCGCGCCCGCCCCGAGGACCGGCCGGTGAGAGGAGAAGGGACCGGCGCGCTCACCTGCCCCAGCGAGCCCTCTCCTCCTCGCATTCCTCTGCTCCCCATCGTGGGCGCAGCAGCTGCTGTTATTCCTTAGGATACACATGGCTCGTCCATGCTGGGAGAGCCGCCTTCCCGCGCCGCCTGCCCTCTCCGGCCCCGCCAGCGCGGCGCTGAGGCCAGAGGGAGGGGAAAAGGGAGGTGTGCGGCGGAGGAACGCTGCTGATGAGGGGTCGGTCTCCTCCTCCTCCTCCTCTCCCAGGGCTGGGGGTCTCAGCGCCGCTGTGCAGCTGAGCAGGGCGAGGGGAACGGGAGGGGAGGGAGGGGGCTGGCGGGGCTCTCCCCGCTCAGGGCGGGGGGTGGGACGCCGTTTCTGCTCGTCCCCAGCCTGTCATCGCCTCCAGGGCAGCCCCCGGGTGCGGAGCGACTGGCGACCCCCGCGCCGCGCCCGCAGCCCCGCGCTCACCCCGCGGCGGGGGGGTGTCGGCACAAGGGGTTCCCCCGGGGGTACCGGGGGGTTCCCCGGGGCGGCGGAGCGCAGGGAGGGCGGTCACTGGGTCAGTCGGGGCGGGGGGCCGGTCCCTGCCCACGCGTGGAGCCCGGACACGAACGCGGTTCTCCCCGGGCCGGGGGCCCCGCCGTCACACCGCCACCAGTGTGCTGCTTTTCTCATGGCTTCTTTCAGTCACCCATGAAAATTTAATGAGGCATTTAGGGCTGTTACCTTCAGAGTCAATGGAGGAAGCATATTTAGCCTAATGCACTTGCTGCCGAGCCAATAGGTCTGTTGCAGGCGGATCAGAAGTCATGGAGAGACTCTCCTTTCAACACAAAATTCACGACCCATTAAACTTATTCTGTGATAACAGCTTCTTTACAAACGGGGACCCATAGAAAACAGAGGCTGTCATGCACTTCCCGAAAGGATTTACATACAGAGAGAAGTACATTTGCCAAGTTATTGCCATTTCACTAATATTATCTCCAATCAATGCATAAAAGCAGCTATGCTCTCGCTAGCAGAGGTAAATGACTGAAAGAAAAGCTTTTTTGCAGCCTCCAGATAGATCTGATTCACCCCCCGGGTGTGAGTGGCCGCGTCTCCCTCGGCTGACAGGGAAATGGGCTCAAACCATTACAGGGGTTTGGATCTGATCAGAAATTACGAGCGAGGTGTTCTGCCGGACACGCAAATATCCAACTGCTGATGTGCACACTTCGAGATGACAGCCAAGGAGTGATCACTGGGATGCTCCCAAGGGGGAAAGATGTCTACAGGTTATTCTACCTCCACCTGACAGGCAGGAGATCTGAGCCAATGTGGCAACATGCGTAACAGGACAAAGACTGCCGATCCAGGAGCAGAGGGAAAGGCTGAGTGAACAGACTGATTGAAAGTTCATGCTGAGATCTGGTAATGTCCTCAAATATTATCAGTTTCATCGCCCTCAATTATTCTCTCTGTAGCACATTAGGTATTAAGCATGAAAGATCAACTCATGTAATAACCTTTACAATGTAACAAAAATGCACTTCAAAATTCAAGCCACATTTATAGAAGTAGTTGATGGAATGGAGACTTTCACTGTTGTGTTTTTTTCATTTCAGTTTATTGCAGAAATTAAAGATGAGATTAACAGTTGAACCCACTTATTCTAATGTGAATTAAAAAAAAAAGTCCAAGTAGTCAACTTAATTGCAGCAAAATTTCCTCTTGGTAAGAATTTCACCATCTAGCAAGACAAATAAGGAGAAATAAAATTGTAGAATTCATTTTTTCATTAGGAAATGATGGACAACATCCTTGAGGAGACATGTGACAATACTTGTCTGTAAGTATTAAAACCAATAAAATGCTGGTTATCCTTATTTCCTTAGTTCCCAGAAGGCAGTTGTTTTGTTGGATTTTTTGGTTTGTTTTTTTTTTTTGTGTGTTTTTTTTTTTGTTGGGGAAACAGTAAATGAACTGCTCTACCCTCTTGCTCATTACACTATAAAATGAAGTTGCATTTATTGTATTGCTGGCCTCACTGAGGTCCTGCAGTTTACAGGAAGGGTGCTAATGTTTGACTGAGAAGGAACTTTGAGTAAGTGTAAACTTTATTGCCATTTCTGAAATGTATGGATGCAAGTCACACTTGGTAACAATATTTTTAAATATAAAAGACTACTAGCTCACAGCTTGTAATATGAATGCAAATGAACTTGTAATTATACTATGCAATTTTCTACGTTAAAAAAAAAAAAGAAAATAGAACAGACCTGAAGAGTAATATGAACTGCAGTTCTTCATTGTGTTCCTTCATTATGCAGGAGTTGCCATAAGGAATCTGCTCTGTTTTAATGTAAAATATTTTTTTAGGCCATAACTTTGCAACAGAAACTCTCACATGAGAACATATTTATGGTCACAGTTCCACCTCACTACTGAAAAACATGACCATGAAGCAAAGGACTAAGAAATTTGGTGTGAAGACCATCTAGCCTTCTTTTGTCCTTGTCTGTAAAGCTTATTTCAACTCATCATTGCTATATTCTCCCTTCTGATGACATAATATACCACCACAAATTAAGTGATAAACCATTAAGAGTTATATATTAAGATCTGTAGGCCAAAGATGTCATTTCCATTAACCACTGACCAGCTGCAGGAGCTGAGGATAAAAACCTAAAAGTGTAGTTCTCAACTATCTTCCAGTGTGTTCAATAGTCACCTCTGCAGCTCTCAGTCCCTTAGTACTTGCCAAAAGAACTAAAGGGAAACTAGTATCATCTTCTCAGTTCCTGATTAGATCTGAGCTAACAGGACGACGTTTCTAAGCTATTTATGAGTTCCTGTACACATCAGTTGAGATAAGTTCAATGTTACAGCCAATAGCACTGCGTAAATTGTATAAAGAATTGCCTCAAAACAACATTAAAATATCCACTACTGCAGCCTGGATTTTCAGTAATTTGTTATACTACCCAATTTCAATAAGAACTGCAGTTGCCAGTAAACTGCTGTGCCTCACAGAGCAAAAATGTTTACCTGCAAATAAGAGATAATTTGCAGGATAATTTTTGACTGTGAATTCACTGTCGAAGTTTCTGACTCCCTAGGAAAAGGGTAGTCAAAAAACTTCCCAGTATCACCTCAGAGGCAAGTTAATCAGCACTAGTTTTGTCCAGCTGCAGGCCTATGTGAAATGATAAGGCAGTATGTACACTGCAAAAGAAGCAGCATCCTGCAAAAATGGCAAATCACTGGCCACAAACCCCATAGGGTTCTTTTCAGTACAACAGCCATTAGCATTGATGAGAACTGGACATTCTCTGAGATGGAATACAGGTCTTATCTTTATTAATCTAATCCATGTATCTCAAGCTCTGCTGATTATAAAGGACTACCAAATAATGGTTCAGAGAAATTTTGAGAGATGTTTGAGAAGTGCTTTCAAAGAATCTAGAAGTGATAGATACATGACGTTACTCTTTATTTTATTCAAATGGTATTTTTGGAGTGGGTATTCAAATATTTGAAAAGAGAATCAGCCATGATTTCTGCTATTAACATATTACTAAAATACAGCACAATGTGCAGGCCCATCCCCTGCCAACTGAGCTCTCAAAATACCATCCTCCTCACAAAACCCCTCTTCACATTTACTGAGCTATATTGTAGCCCACAGCAGGATCATCTTGATCACTCTGGAGATACTCTACATGAATAGTTCCTCACACAATAGTGATTTCAGTTTAATAAGTTCCTCTAAGGCAATTAGGCACTGACTGAAAATAATACCTGCTGCATTATCAGTAGCTGTGGTAGACCATCTCTTACCATTGTAGCCACACAGTTATCTTCTTAGCCATTCAGCAGAACAAGTCATCATGATTTGGTATTCTTTCTCTATTTTCTCAAATGCAAAGAAACTCAGGTCTCTCATTCCACTAAATATCAATATGGGATATTTCCTCACAGACACTCAGCTGGTAGGTGACTAAACAGAGTATGCTGCTGAACATGACTCTTACCCACCAGAAAGATGTGTGTAGAAAAATTGTGGTTGTTCTTCACAGAAAAAAAGCCACTCTGTTGTCTGGCAGGGGCACATCAGGAAGAGGTTATGATAATTCTTAAGCACAGACTACAGTCTGATGAAAAAAATCATTGAAACCTACCATTGTTATATATTTGACCATTCATTCCATTTTGAGTCCTGGGAGGAAAAATGGAAACAGGATCTTATTTTATTTCCTAGCCCCCATTATTCTCCATCACATATTCAAAACATTACTGAACTAACACTAATGCAAACACTTTCCTCAGCTGCAAATGAACAGCTCCAACAGTCTCAGACTACCCCCTCCAAAATCAATCTTCTAGGAGATGGCAGCAAGTAGATGTCTCTCCTGCCAAATAATGGAATTTGTGAAAGCACTGGATATTATGAAGCACATTATTTCCCAGATGCCCATGAAAGAGTCCATGATTCTTCAAGTGCAGTGATCAACTTCTTCACAAATCCAAACTGCTTCATCTTTCAAAGCCTTTTTGGCAAGGTGTTTTTCCCTTCACAGCCAATTAACTGCGAACTAATTTACAGTGGGTTTGCTTTTCCAAACATAAGTGTCAGGTTCCAACAGAGAACATGTTACTCAGAGCATGATATATACACACATTCTGAGTTCTCTTGTTCCCTCATCCCCCCCAGACATCACTATGATCCACACAGAGATCTGATTTAATAAGTTCTTTTCTAAGAAAACTTCACAGATGAAGAAAATCTGCAGCACCCCTTATATCCTGAAAACCCATATGATCCGTATTACTTTGCAAAGTGCTCACACTAGTTTAAACACATAAAAGGGTACCTACTATAGAAAATGTATTTCTACTATGGAAAATACAGAATATCTGCTGTATAGAGAATTCTGAAGTTTGGCTTCACTCTGGATTAAAGAGTAAAACAGAGTTTGAAATCTGTAAACGCTCCACTTCTCCAAGAAAGTTTATTGCAGCTTGTTCTTAAGATTTTGTCTGCTGTAAGAAGCAGTCAACACATTCAAGCACTCTGATTTGGACAATACTGCAATTTCTTTTTTACTAAGTATATATTTATCTTCATTATTTCCTTATTTTCAGGTGCTTTACAATAGAAAACTTCAGAGGTTCCTAAAGATCTTGGCTGTTGTCATATTCCCTGATTTTGACAGCAAAAGATTCACTTGCCATTGTAAAAATCATTTTTTTGTTGAAAAGAGACAGAAAAGCATGATATTTAGTGCTGTATTCCCCTGAATTTCTGCCAAAATAACAGGTATTCAGGAGACAGCAATTGTGTGTAGTGAATGTCCTCAACAAGTAAGGTTGTTTTTCATTTCCTCTTATGTCACATTACATTTTCCTCCTTATAGTTTCCTTTAAATATTTAGACAGAGCAGATAGTTTTAAACATTTCATTGACACAAATAAATGTTTAGGCAGTCATTCTACCTTGGGTTCAGCTCTTGTCAGATCTGATAAGTTAAATATCACTGGATCTGGTCAGTAATTGGATGGAAGACCTCTGAGGAAAACTCAAGTGCTGAACTAAGTGGCACTGGTTGCTCAGTAGGTGTTTTTTTTAACCTCAGACTTATCCTCAAGAATGCCCTCAGCATGGTATTATGAGCACTAGCTGGAAAAGGCATTTTTGAGTAAGATTTAATGTGTTATTTCTGTTAGGCACTAGAAAGGAGTCCTAACACATTCCTTTGAAACTTCCTTAGCCCACTTCTGAGTTAGTTGAGCCCACTGCTATGTAAAGCTATATTTGAAGGTGTGAAATCAATTTTTCATCATTTTCCTTTTAATAACAATAAATTTTTTAAATCTGTTGTTTAAATAGTAACTTGTACATTTCCTTTAATGCCTACATTCCTGATCTTCCCTTTTACCCTCTCATTATGTCTCTGAGTGGTCAGTCTCAGTCCAGCTCAGGCATATCCCTGCCCATGGCGGGGGGTTGGAATGAGATGATCTTTGAAGTCCCTGCCAACCCAGACCATTAAAAGATTCTATAATTCTGTGGATACGAAAGCATCTTTCAGAACCAACATCAAAATTTCCAAGCTTGGATATAATCCCTCTTTAACAGCTGCTGATTATTGACAGTTTTGCTGCTGCTTCTTGGTGGTTTTACAAGACCATGTAGTGACTGGACAAGGTGGGGAATGGCTTCAAAGTAACAGAGAATATGTTTAGATTAGAGATTAGGAAGAAATTCTTCACTGTGAGGGTGGTGAGGCACTAGAACAGGTTGCCCAGAGTTGTTGGTGACCCATCCCTGGAAGTGTTCAAGGCCAGGTTGGATGGGGCTCTGAGCAACCTGGTCTAGTGAGAAGTGTCCCTGCCCATGGCAGGGGGTGGAACAAGAAGATCTTTAAGGTCCCTTCCAACCCAGGTCATACTGTGATTCTGTGATGAATTACAACTGGTGCTGATGGGGCCACTCCACCCTCCAGTCTGTGGGGTCCACTCCTGAGGAACTCTGTGATGCTTTATTTGCTTATGAACTCCAGACTTCCATGTTATGTGGCTCAACAGTCCACTGCAGCTCAAAGATCTCTGCACTTCTGGAACTCCTACAACATACCATGAAATCAATATACAGGTAAAACTACCTCCTGGGATGTCCATTTTCTCTCCTTGTCCAGCTGAGGCTGGACCCCAGAGCTCCCAATCCCCGTGCACTCCACACAGTGAGGGTTTGCACAAGTCTGGAAACCTCAGCTCTAGGCAGCACGCCAGAGTTCATCCAAACATATTTGCCTAAGTTGATATTTCTGTAATACATTTCAAAACATGACAAATCATTACTTTCTGATGTTTGGTATTCATATTTTTTTCCTCTCTTTAAGCTTTCCTGGCAGAAATGGAAATTGCAAGTGCCACCATAGCAACTCAATGCAATAATATAAATCTTCAAATAACAATTTAAATGAAGGATGTTTGAAGTATTTTTATTTTGCAATAAATTCATAGGTGTCAACTAGATCAGGGCTTCATTTCTAAAGGGGTTTGGCTGTTTATTTAAAAAGACAATCCTTCACTTGAAAGAGATTATAAGGTTAGACTAAGAAAACACTGAGGTTTAACAAAACATCTCAATACATACTATTTATTTATATTAGAAAGCTGCTCACTGGAACAGTTTAGGTTCCTAAATGTCTATGTCACTTTTTATTCCTGGCTTTCTTATTCGCATTTAATAAGAGATTATGACAGAACCAACACAGAACCTATACAACCCAATTATGGAGTCCTCATTCACTGCCACAAATCCAGGGTAATTTCAAAGGTTGTTAAAAAATAGGACTTTTAGAAGACTGACAGTTGTCATATGCTTAATTTTGAGACTATGCAGTATGTACATAGAATAAATTACAGTTTGATATATGTGGTTCCTCTGACTGAAGTGGGATTTCTCCAAATCAGGATAACACTCAACAAATCAGGGAATACAGGGGCACCCTTTCAAGCCAATATAAGGGACAATTTCCAGTTTTAAATGCTAAGCACACACTACTGCAACTTTTGGAAAGCTGACTATATTGTGCATTAAAGACTGAATCTGTATGCTAACCCCTAGCAAAACTGCCAAAAAAACCAACATCAGTATCCAGAGAAGTTACATGGAATCAAGGTTGCATACAGAATAAAAAGAAATCCAAGTTATTGTTAAGCCAAATAACCCACTGCTTTCTGATTCCTTCATTTCTCATCAACATCTGCCTAAGTGTATCTCCTTTACAATGAGTTTGTTTCCTCAACATAGAAATAAATTTGAACAAGAACACCAAGATGTTTGTCAGCTTTCAGAGCAGGGAAAAATCCACTTGGTTTAAAAAAATAAGGCTTTTGAACATACAAATATGTTCACTCTGGATTTAAATATATCCTAGGCATGGTCTTTAGCAAGGAAAAAAGTCCAAATTTGGTTATAAATAGATAATGGATTACAAAAGACCTATAGCAGTCAGCTGAATACTTACCTTCTGTTGAAATACAAGTCCTAGGGAGTGACAAATGTCAATAAATAACACAACTGAGGAGTGGGTGGTAAGCAAGACTAGATCCATCTGGCCTGTTGATGAGCAAGAAAGAGGGAGTGTGACCAGGAACACATATGCCAGGGCACATACTGGATGAGAAAACAGGAGTGTGCAGCTTCCTCAGCCTCATGCCCTTATGTAAACTTCAAATCTGTGNAGAAGTATGTACACTGCTGGAGAAAGAACAAAACTGGTGTCTCTTCTGGGAAGAACAAAGAATATTGTTCCCATGTTTATACTACAATCTCACTCTCATTGGTAGTATTTGCTGGCAGGAATGGTATCCTCTTGGTAATTCCATCACTGACCACTTGCAGCCAGTGTGAACACACTGTAAACCCCCTCTTATAAAACAACAGCATTTGGCAGCTCCTTCCCAAACCCTCTCGAGATGAAAAGCCCAATGAAGATCCTTTTCTAAGGCTCATTGCACGGGAGTTATACATGGTTTTCCCGTCCCTATGTAATTTTCTCCTGCAATGTGTGCTCAAGGTTAAAGTGCTGTCCTTTCTCCTTGGTGATATCTGTCACTGAACTATCAAAGTGTGCATGTGAGAGCTTGCCAAGTGGATAGCCAAGCGATGCAAAGACAGACCTCTGAGACATGATGTGACCCTTTGTGCATTTCCTTTAAACATCTGAAAACAGGGAAGGAAAAGAACCTCTTCCCTTTTCCATTTGGGAGGAGGAGGCCATTAAGTGGCACTTTGGGTGCAGTAGCCCTCACATTTATTACAATTATAATGGCACCTGGAGGCTTCAGCCCAGACTGTAATCCCTTTATGATGAGCACTGTAAGACATAAAGACAAAAGCCTTATCTCAAAAATGCATAAGCTAAACACAGCTATAAAGGTTAGTAAGAAAAAATCCTCGTCCCTGTTTCCAGCATAAGGAAAGGGGACATAGGGCATAAGTGATCTTTTCTCCAAAATCCCAGTGATATTTGTGGCAAAGTCGGGGGGGAGGACCCAGGTCTTTGCCAACCTCTGCTTCAGAACAATGCACCTATGACACAGACCTCATCTTCCAAGTTCTGCAGCTCTTTCCCATTGTGCACAGCCTTTGAAGAGANCCTTATGTAAACTTCAAATCTGTGGTAACGTATGTTCCAGCCCTGCACATCGCTGCCCATATTTGTGCTGGGTACATAATCCCCCAGGGAGACATGAACACGACTTGGATTGGAGAAAGTGGGCTTCAGGGGAAAATCTGCTGAAATTAGAGAGAAGTTGCTCACGTTTGTATCCAGGTAGCCATAAATCCACATTCCCACTTTCCCTATTCCATGAACATCTTCCTTCTCTAATGCACGGCAGGTTTTGCAGTCTGTCTGACACACCTGTGCACTGCTTTGCCTCTACCATAGTCTGGAAACTGAATCCCTCTCTCTATAGAACACTAATTTGCTACAACTTCCAAAGATGATCCTGCATTGAACTCAGGAAGCATAGATTTTATATGTGTTTTGATGAGCCATCAACTATTTTAGATACTATTCACGCTCACCAACAGATTTTGAAATGAAACAAAATCTGTCTCTCATCACATGCACAACAGGATATAACAGATGTCACAGAGAAACCAAGTAATAGCAGTTTTCATGGTTGAATTCAACAATTACTTCTTTGCTCCNGGTTTTCCCGTCCCTATGTAATTTTCTCCTGCAATGTGTGCTCAAGGTTAAAGTGCTGTCCTTTCTCCTTGGTGATATCTGTCACTGAACTATCAAAGTGTGCATGTGAGAGCTTGCCAAGTGGATAGCCAAGCGATGCAAAGACAGACCTCTGAGACATGATGTGACCCTTTGTGCATTTCCTTTAAACATCTGAAAACAGGGAAGGAAAAGAACCTCTTCCCTTTTCCATTTGGGAGGAGGAGGCCATTAAGTGGCACTTTGGGTGCAGTAGCCCTCACATTTATTACAATTATAATGGCACCTGGAGGCTTCAGCCCAGACTGTAATCCCTTTATGATGAGCACTGTAAGACATAAAGACAAAAGCCTTATCTCAAAAATGCATAAGCTAAACACAGCTATAAAGGTTAGTAAGAAAAAATCCTCGTCCCTGTTTCCAGCATAAGGAAAGGGGACATAGGGCATAAGTGATCTTTTCTCCAAAATCCCAGTGATATTTGTGGCAAAGTCGGGGGGGAGGACCCAGGTCTTTGCCAACCTCTGCTTCAGAACAATGCACCTATGACACAGACCTCATCTTCCAAGTTCTGCAGCTCTTTCCCATCGTGCACAGCCTTTGAAGAGACTTCTAGAGCAGTAAATCCACACTAAAAAAGTTAATTTCATACACTGGCCTTTCAGGGATAACAACAATTTGTTGGTTTCTCTGTATTCGACACAAAACAAGGAAAGGTAAGAAAACCACAGGCTTGGACAGCACAAATATTTGGCTGTAGCAACTGTTCAGGCCAAGCATCTGACACAACTTCCAACTCTTCTCTTCTGCCCAGTCTGCATATCCAGCTGGGAATGTCCATTTTACTATCTGTTCACCTGGCCTAGTGTTTGAACACTCACTCTGATTCAAACATCACCACACAAAAGAGCATTAAAGCTCAAATCTGACTTAGAGCACAGATTAACAACACTCACATGGGAACTATCTCATTTTAGCTAAAAGGGAGTAGGATTAAATGCAATTAAGAGCTCCCAGTGATGTAATAAAGACAACTTAAAAAAAAATCAAGGCAAGTGGGCAAGAAGCAATCACCTTTCTGTCTGGAAACAGTAAAATAATGACAGTCTGATTGTTCTTAGGGTCACCAAGGCCAAAATGTGCAAAATGACCTTCATTAAGTCATACTTTGTACTTCTGCTAGGGGACTGTTGCATCTGCTCCTTTCGATTTGGCTTGTTTGAGTAACAAAGCTCCCAACGATCATCTAAACCTCATTTGAAGCACCTGTGAACAATTCATTATCTTAATATAACAGCAGGGGAGGAGTACAGATACTAATAAATAGGTTGTTGAGCAGCCTTTGCTGCCAAGGTTGCTTTACCAGCAAGGAAATGTCCCCTCCACTCAAAAGCTGGGGAACTGCACTAAGACACCAGGATCTGTTGTACCACAACCTGTCAGAACACACATCTGGTGGCAGAGGAGCATGTAACTCAATTNTTTTTTTTTTTCATTGCACAAAGGGACCTGTAGGAAAACTATAACCAAACTCCCTGTGAAGAAGAAGCTGGATTCCTCACTCCACAAAGGATTTGGGAAAATACAGTAAGGCCAAAATTTTAAAAGTGTTTAACATTATCTAAACGAATATGTATTAAATACCTAAAAACCTTTCTCTCTCTCTCATTGTCTTCTGTCTCTGTTGTTATTCTGGGTATGAGAGTTGCCCAGAGAAACANGTGTGTTTAATACTTCTGAGAGACTCCAGCACGATTTGAAACAGTTTGTTCTCAGTTAACATAGAACAAATGTTCTCCGGCTAAAGGTGGCTATGAAAGGCATTTGGTAACGATTTGTACCAGCTGGGCTTCTCATTACTTTGAATAGATTCCTGTAAATCAGCACATAAAAATAAGCAAGTGGTCAATGACTTAAATTGCATTTGGATGTGGTGTAGTAATAGAAAATATCAGAACTTTTGTATTTGTCCTCAGACTCTGCAGTTTTAGAAAATAGATTTTTTT
>VYZS01081297.1:13646-28306 GCA_013400695.1 Neodrepanis coruscans | reverse complement strand
TCCAAGCCATTCTAGGATTCTGTCATCATTTCCTCCAGTCCAGCTATTCCAGTGCTCAGTGGAAATTCCAGCTGGTGAAAAACATTTCTGTTAGACAGCAGCAGGAATCTCACCAGAATAGAACTTGCTCCCTGAGGTCTTAATGTCTGAGCTGGACCCAGTTATTGGACATATATCAGAATTTACTGATTTTTGTGAGGTTCAGCTCTGAATCTGCTCTGCCCACAAGGCTCACAGCCTCAGACCTGCTATTTCTATTATCTCAGTATCACAGTGATGAATAAAATGGCAGGGCCCTGCCCTTGAGCTAAATGACAACAGCACATTCTGGCTGCGTAGTCAACGGCACAGTAGATTAAATCAGTGTGATAAAACTTTCAGAGGAAATTAATTTACAGCCCTGCACACAAGACAAGCACAGCATGGCCAGTTCCTTGCAGCTACTGTCCATGTGCAAACCCTGTGACTCAGCTGTGTCCTTGGATAGGACTTGCTCAGTTTCAGTGAGAGTTGGAAATAAGAGGTCTGGGCACAACACTGGACTGTGGAGACACACACTGGAGAACCAGTAATAAAAGAGCAGAACATGTTTTACAGTGGAAGAAGCCTTCAACCATCCCAGAAATACAGCACTGGACCCTGCACTGGTAAAGATCATCTCCCAGGTAACCTGTACCATGTTGAACCTGGATACCAGGAATTTAGATCAATTCCAGCAGAAGAGACACTTGTGTATACTTAGAGAAATCAAGCATTTTCCAGGGAATTGGCACAGAAAAGGTTTTTATTTTCCCTTACCATCAGGTCACCAGGCTGCAAGCAGAACCCTAAAGCCTCTTCAACAGCCACATGGCAGCAGGAAGGTGTGGTTTTTAGCTTGCACATAATCCAGCCTGAAAAAAAAATCAATAGTCCTCTGGGAACAGGATGATATTGCACCAAAAGTCCTCCTCTGTTCTTTCTGCATTTGCTTCCTATGGAGTCCAGATATCCCCTGTCTCACTGACCTGGAAAGGATCTCATCCCTCTAGATTCTCTTTTAAAGATGATGGTGTTAGTTACATGTCAAATGCCTGGTCTAATTGCCATAGCACATTTAAATATAAGCATTTAAATATATCAGCTATGCTCCTGCAGCAGCCCAAACCTGGAGTTCCAGCCAGAACAACTCAGTGCTGGCTGCAGCCCCTGCAAGAGGAAAGCAGCAAGAAGGGGGGTGTGTTGGGGGGGCTTTGCATGGCTGACAGCTGGTGATGAACAAATCCTTCTCATCCACAGCAAAATTTAAAGACAGGGTTGACATCCTGAGCAACATGGCCAAGGCCAGGGCAGACACTCCAGATGGACAAGGCTCACAGCCAGAAGGTGAGTGAAGCAGCCAGTGCTGTTTGCCTTGGTTTGCAGTGCAAGCCCCCACCTTCCCAGCACCCAAACACTGTGGTCTAACACAAGTCCTGTGTTGCTACTGGTCATAGATGGCTGCTGGAGCTTTCTGAGCTGGCTCAGAGGCAGAGCTGGCTGTGCTACAACACAGGTTTGTGCTCTCAGGGAAACTGGAGATTTTGAACTTTTGAGTGGAAGGTCCCAGCTCCACCCAACACACACACCTGAGCATCTCACAACACTGGGGCTCCCCTGAATGAGCCCAGACTTGAGAAAAGCACTGTTTAAAGACCAAATAAATTCTCTGTGTGCTATCAACACTACAGACTTGAGTCCCTCACCTCTGCTCTGTGTTATCCTGATTTCTGCACTACTCCACACAAAGGTTTCCATGTTCCTCTTGGCAATACAGGCACAGCACAGAGGACATTGCAGTTATTTCCTTGTATGTGTCAGCACTTTCCTATTTGCTTTTGAATACCCACCAAATGATCAGGGATTAAAGTTTGGCAGCACATCTCAGTCATTTCTCAGAAGCCTGGAAGAATATCAGTTCCCTGGAGAATGCCATGCATTACCAGGAAAAAAAATACAAAAAAAAAGAAGCAAGGCTTTACATCCTTCTGGCTTTTAAGGATGGCTTTAATAATATCCTCAGAATCCAGAAAGAAACCAAGAAACACTAATTATCTGTAGATGTGGTAATTAGCATTTCCCTGTTGTTACATGTGTGTCTCTTACAGAGCTCTAGACAGGTCACAGGAGCATCAGGGTATCATTTTACTCCAGATTTACTCATCACAATCACAGCAAACCTAAGCAATCTGATTGGGCTTAACCTAAAATGCCACATATTTTGGGAGGGAACTCAAACCTCCCTGCTGACCATGAAGGAAGTGACCCCCAGTGCTGAGATAACTGAAACCAATGTTCCTTCTTACTGGTTTTTGCAGAAGAGGAAAAGAAGGCCCCAGGCACCGTCCAGGTAACTCCTGCCAGTGACTCTGAGCCCAGCAAAGACAGACAGAAGGCAGATGCACCACAGGATGGACAGGTATTGAAACAGGACCACAGGCAATAAATGCTGTGTCCAGGCTGACCTTCAGTGTACTTTCCTTCTTCCCTCTCCAGAGTTTTTGGGACAGGACCCAGCCCATGTCACTATAAATAAGGATTGTGTGTAGTGATATATTAAGATGTTGGCTTAAACATTTTGGCTTACAAACACAAACCAGGTCCAAAACGTGACACCAACTGATCCTGGATAGTATTTTCCCCTCAAATGACTCTTCTGAGGTCAGAGGGGCACTCCAGGGTAAGGGAAGATACCAGTTTGTGCCTGTCCTGTGCTTCCCAGTGTACAGTTCTGCTTTGCTCCCTGAATCCCTCCTTTCAGGTGATATAATTTGGCTATTCTGATGGAGAAAGAATTTTCAAGGACAGCCAGTAAATGTTTAATTTGTGTCAAAACCCCACCTAAAAGGTGGCTCTACTTAACAGATGCAAATTAGTTACAATGCAGAGGTGCTGGGGGAGGATGTGCCTGGATCCTGTCCCTCAGCAGTGGGATGTGGCTGTGGCTGCCCCAGCCATGTTATAAATGTGAGCTCTGCCAGGTGAGGCCATGATGAATAAATGCAGCTCCTTCTGAATGTGAAAACATATTGGCTTTTGGATTTTTTATCCTGATCTACAGCCCCCTTCAAGCAGTGACACCTCAGAAGACAGCAGCTCTGGGAGTGAGGAGGACAGTGATGAGGACAGCACAGATGATGATGAAAATGATGAGCCCTTATCTCTTGAATGGCCAGAAACAAGGAAAAAACAAGCAATTTACCTTTTCCTCTTTCCCATTGTCTTCCCTCTCTGGAGCACTCTGCCTGACGTCAGGAACCCAGTAAGAATCTATCTTCCTTCTGCTGCTGGGGTCATTAACTGAACTATAGATTTCTTCTGAGCAAGAGTCCCCAGCTCCATTTTTCCATGTCTGGAGTCTTTGCACACTTGAAATGCTGTTACTGCTGCAGGGAGTGGGACAGGAGCCCCAGCTGCAGCCTAAGGCTGTTCTGAGACTTAATTTAATAAACCACAGATTCTAGCAACTACAGGTCACCTAATCAAGCTGAAAAACAGAAATACAAACAGAGACCAGGGTGCAAGTTAAAGCAATCAATTGCAGTGGAGTGTTCCAGGTGAATAGTTTTCATGGTGGATTATTAACTTTCCTGAAACTTCTCTTTTTTTTTTTTTTTTTCTTTCTTTTCAAACTTGATTTCAACAGGACTCAAAAAAATTCTTTGTCATCACGTTTTTTGGATCCATCCTGTGGATTGCTGTGTTCTCTTACCTCATGGTGTGGTGGGCTCACCAGGTGAGGGGTTTGTGTTCTCTCTGCAAAATCACCATTTCAGAACAAGTAGATGAAGAGAGGGAACAGTGTCACTGTGGCATTTGATCTGATGAATTACAGCTGCAGCCATCCATCACATCAGTAGAAACTTTGTTTTGTTAGAGCCCAAAAGGGAATTTTCCATTTCCTTCTTTTCCATTTGACAAAAATTCATTATTTTCCGAGAGCTTCCAAGGGAGTTTGTGCATCATTGAAAGAGTGCAATGAAAGGAAAAGTACTGTCAGGATTTATCTTAAATCTGACTTCTCATTGATGAATCTGTACAGAACATAATTACCCATTACCTAATTAAAATTCTAGGAAAATACAGGATCTGATTCTGGAAGCTGCTAAATGATCTCAACTCCCCCTGCTTTAATATTCACCTGGTATTCTGGGAAATAATGCTTCCAACCCTGTAGACTCAGCCCCCCAATCTGTATTCAGTGATAGATTGCACAGACACAATATAGCTGATCATGCCATAAATCCAAGGACTGTCATTTCCAAAAGCTCTCAGATCTTGCACAGCTGATGTTAAATTTGGAGAGGGAAAGGTGGATAACACCCAGAAGAGGTGGATTGAGGACAGAAGGGTTGTGCTGGAGCTGACTTAACCCTGCTCAGTGTTGGCATCACTCTGATCAGATTCCTTATGTTACAGAGCAAATCCAGGAACAACAGACACTGTGAAATTTAACTTCTTATCCTAGAAAGCAGCAAAATGCTGCCACATTTAGAGAATTCAGAATATTTTAACTCCAATATGGGACAACCCCCCAAACAGCCCAGAGCAATTACATTCCATGTTCCAATGCAAACAGCCCTACCCCAACTTTGTGTTGAGCAGGTTGGGGAAACAATTGGGATATCAGAGGAGATTATGGGGTTGACCATCCTGGCAGCAGGAACATCCATCCCTGACCTCATCACCAGTGTCATCGTGGCCAGGAAGGGCCTGGGGGACATGGCTGTGTCCAGCTCTGTGGGCAGCAACATCTTTGACATCACTGTTGGGTGAGTACCAGTCCCATGCTGAGAGGTGCATTTCTTCTGAAATACAAAGTGAGCTGCTTTTAAACCAAACCTGTCTTGAATAATTTAATTTTAGCTGTAATTAAATGAAGGGCAGCTGGGAAAACACTTCCTTAAAAAAAAAACCCAAAACCAAACAAACACCAGACCAAACCAAATCCTGATCAGGAAGGAGTGTTATAGTTCAGCCCACTTTCTTCACCTAATTGTGAATCAACAGAAAATTACCAATTTTTCAAGACAAAAATGCAAGAAATCTTTGGCAAACAAAGATTTTCAGACAGGAACATTTTCTGGTCACTCAGACATTCAGCTCCTGTGCAAGCAGGGCTGTATCACAGCCTGTATCTTTCATCATAAAGTATCAGGACATTTCTTTGTTCATGCACACCAAGACACTTAACTCATAGGTCCTTTCAGGCTCTTGGATTGCACTGTGATAGTGCAGAGCATTATCCAACTGCAGTTTTGACACAAACAGCATCCAGTTTCGGTTTATGTTGCTCTACATTGAATGAAATAATACATTTTTTTCATCTAAGTTTGGAAAAATTGCTTAGTTATGATGCAGCAAATGAACTCAGTTAAAACATTTCTTTCAATTCCTTTTCCTTTACTTGCAGCTTGCCAGTTCCCTGGTTCCTTTTTTCAATCTTCAATGACCTCAGCCCCGTGGCAGTGAGCAGCAATGGTTTGTTTTGTGCAATTGTTCTCCTTTTCCTCATGCTCCTCTTTGTCATTGTCTCCATTGCTGCCTGTAAATGGAGAATGAACAAACTCCTGGGACTCACAATGTTTGCTCTCTACTTTGTGTTCCTGATCATCAGTGTGATGTTGGAAGACAAGATAATATCCTGCCCAGTATCTGTGTGACATCTGGACACTTCATCATGAGATGTGAGGATACAGGAACATCACAAGGGGTTTAAGGTAGCAATGATTCCACTGAAAAAAGGAACCAGAAGGTTAACAAACTTCCTGAGAATAAAATATCTTTAACATGCAAAAAAGAAATAAATCTCAAGTGGAATGTCAGCCTCTATTATTTTTGTTTGGGATCAGACTGGATACTGAAGTGACCAATATCAAATAACACCCATGTTTAGGTACTCATGGAAAAGCTGATGGGATTTAGATTCATCAAGTTTCCAGTACAGCTGATCCCCTCAAGTGAATGGGGCTGATTTTCAGCACAGAATATTTATTCATTACAAAATTTTTTCAGGGACACTCTAAATTACTCAGGGAAGAGAATCAGCCCCATGTGGCTGGGCCTTCACAGAACTGCTCTGCTTGAAATCACTGCAGCAGTGGAGTGACCTCCTCAAACTGCACTAAACTCCTTTTAAACCTGTACCTGATCTTGCAATACAGTCCCTAAAATTTATGTGAAGTGCCAGCAGTACAAGTGTGATGTCACCTGGATTTACATCTTACCACAACCTTGTAAATGGATCTGGGGTGAGAGCACCACACCAAAACTGAAGCCAGGAATCAAATACTACACCCAGGGCTTGAGCTGCTGGGGGTTTGTTTCCATCCTGACACTCATCTCTGCCAGTTGCTGATTCTGCCTCTATGCACTAATTCCTGCTTTAGCACTGTCTTCTGCAGAGACAAGATTAAAAAATGCCACTGACATCAACAAACCTGGGAGATTTATTGTAACACCTCATGGGAGGAAACAATGTAGTTGAGAGTTGCAGACATTTCTGTCATTTTAATCCACCTAATAAAACGTTAATGAAAATAACCAGAAAGATTTTAAGATTTTTATTGACTCACTGTAAAACTTCTTTTTTTTTGGATGAGACAGAAAAAAAAACCTTAACATTGTGAACACTGACTTTGCATATTTTAAAGGAACTACAAACCAAAGCAAACATCCAACATACTGGTTTTTGGTAAATAAAATTTAAACATTACATATTTACAAATCTACAACCATTCATTTAAAAAGTGCTGCTTGCAGACTAACAAAGTACCATTTTTAAATCCCAGTGAGATAATATCCAGAAATACCCCTCTCTATTATTACTATTTGCATCTCCCATTTGTTACACAGAGATTTTACACACAGGAATTTTCTCTTTCTTGGGATACAAATCATTTAATTTGCCAATGGAAGTCAAATTCATCAGGCTGTGACTGTACCAACAGCAAACCCTCTTGAAATGGGACACAGCAGTGTCAGAGAAACAGCACAATTTCTATTCACATTTCAGTATTTCATTCCAAATAATTATTCCAGTGGAACCATAAGTAAAGCAAAATATATATTGCACTGCAAATGTAAAACCTTTGTTTAAGGTTTTGACATAAGCATTATTTAGTACACAAAAGGAGAAAATTCAGTTCATACAAAATTTTAAATTGAAAATATGTCTCAAATATTTTATTTATCCATCTTTGCTGTACTGGAAAATAGAGTCAAATTGCTTTTCTAATAAAGGACAGTGAGATTTGAAAACTGTTTCAACACTGAATTGTATGATGCTTAAAAACTATCCACTTCAGGCCCTATGTTTGGAACATTATGACTTTGAATGAGGAAAATTTCCTGTTTATAGTATATTGTTATTTCAACTCTATATATTTCTACAGTGGACTGACTTGCAACAGACTTGATAAAACAACTCATTAAGTATAATGATGTCACTTGATGAGCTACTACATGACAGAGCAATTTAAAAGCACACCCCAATAAACCCCAGCAGTGCCTCAGGAGTGCCCTGCTGTGGCTGCAGGGACACAGGGATTGTTTGGAGGCTGCACACACAATCCTGCTCCTGGAGCAGCACTGCAGGACTCTGGATACTGGAATGAAGGGGCAAATGCTGGGTTTCTAAGTCTGAAGGCAGTTGGAAGTACTTACAAGGAAGGTGGGACCAGGCTGGAGGGAGGAGCTGCTCCTCCAGCCCTTGGCAGCGCCGTGTCCTGGAGGGCCCGGGCTCGTGGCTCCAGTGGGAAGCCTGGGTCATAGCTCAGTCCCTCTCCAGTGGCCACAGCAGCTCTGGAAAAAGCACTTGCTCTCTCTCTCCTTCATGGCCTGAAGGTCCTACAAAACAGTGGCTGCCCCCAGTGGTAAATGACAGGGAGCTGGGAACACGACCTGACACACGGGTATGAGCTTAAACACACTGCAGCTACTGCAGGGGAGTCTTGCATGGAACTGCAGCATTCCTACTGTACACAGCAGAGCATCCATGCACACTGAGGGCTACTTACAGGGAATATGCTCAGAAATAGCCTGGGTTTTCCCAATTGTTCAGCAGAATGAAAGGGGTGTGTCTGCCATGGAGCTGGGTACAAAAAGGAGCTGCATTTCATGCCCAAGGAACACTGTACAGGCTGGCAAAAGAGCGTCACAAATGGTTAAAATAAATTACATGTGAAAAACGTTCTAAGTGTAGCATTGCCAGGTCCACCTCAGGGTGGGGGGATACTTTCAGAAAGGTCAGCTACATAATTAGCAGCACGTTAGAGAGAAGAGGCACTACCCCATGGAAGCTGTATCCAACAAAACTGCACCACCAGCACATTCCTGCAGCTCTGCATCTTTTAAATATCCCTTCTCCTTAGGGCAGCATCTTCTTATGACTTTACAGAGGTCTGGGAGGAGGTTACAGAGCTTCATAGCAGCATTACTTCTCATTTAAGCCTCTAAGGCTTGCTCTATTTCATTTAATAGAGTACATGTGAGCTTTAAAGTTTATCACTTTCTGCCTAACTAAACATTGCTGGTTTTTTACACTTGCAAACTAAAGATGTTTTTAAAAACACCTGCAGGTAGGCAGACAGATACAAAATCTAAAGTAACAGCTGAATATTTAGAAATATTATAACAGCAATAACTAAAAGAAATTAGCATTGGAAAATCATTTAGATCACTTAAAATAAAGCTATTTGTTAAAGCACGATTTCATTTCTTTAGGGTGTTGTGTACAGTTCAATGTCTGTTTTCCCACCTCCACACAAGACTTCTGATATTTTCCCTGTAGCCCACCTTCTGCTGAGGAGTTGCTATGTGACTGAGAGCACAGAACATTTCTTTAAATGTCTAGAACAAGAAAACATGAGGCAAAAGCCATGACTCCACCACAAGGACTGACATAGCCACTTTCTTGAGAGAAAAACAAAAAAGTTGTTTTGCCTGTGAAAGAGAGACCAAACATGCCAAGCACATTTAACTATGCACAATATGCCCCAATAACTTACATTCCCTATATATTCCCTGTAGCAAGTTTGCTGTATGTCCTTCAGTTAAAAGCTTTGGATTAGCATTATGGACATGTCATATTTAGTGTGTTTCAAACACAACCACCAAGGCTCTGAACGCTGCAGTTTGTGAAGAACTTCTTGCATTTGGGCTGAGGTCACTTAACAAATGCAGCTGAGATGGGCTGATTCCATAACAACCTGCAGGACTCTTCAACAGGCTTTTTCCCTTTCCTAGGGAGTGGGAAGGGAAGGGAACACGAGAGGAAGAGGAGATTTCTACAGAAGTGTTTTACAGTGTGGTCATTAGTAGAGTTTTACAGAATTTTACCATACCTTCCTTCTAATTGCTGTGGTAACACGTTTTCCAAGTGTGCATGAGAGAAATCCTGGGTCTTGAGTACTGTCTAGGTGAAGGTTAACATTTTCTATTCTGCTTTAAAACCAATCACTCTTCAAAAAGTAACTGGACAAGTTACTATAAATAGCAGTGTACTGCAAAAAAAATAAGCACTGTATTGCTTATGCAGCAAGTCCATTTAAAATTCACTCCAGTAATTTAAAAAAATTAAAAAAATATCAACTTACTATAAACAATTTAAAATATGTATAATACAACTTTGTATGCTCTTCATAACATCATGAATATTCTATGTAAACAATAGATTCTGAAGAATTTCCTTCTCTCACATTTGTTTCAGTGCATTGTTTCTGTCCACCTGTTACTTAATTTTCTTTTTTTTTTTTTTTTAAGGGAGCTGTAATATGTTGTCCCAAGTCAAAGAAGTGATTTTGTTTAGAACCTTCCTTTCTGCACATTGATCTGCAGAAAGGACAAGGGACAGGGCAATAGTATTTGGCCCACTTTCCTCTCTGTCCATCTCCACAACCGTGGACAGGCCGAATTTCCCAAGGCCTCCTGCCACAGTTCATGGGGCACCTTGTCCAGCACTGAAGACTGAGATGTTTCCTTGTGACTCAAGTGGTTATTTTACACAGGTCAGGTATCCCCTCTTTAGCTGGGCATGTTTAAAGATATGGTTCTCCAAAGATCTTCCTGCATTCCATCACTCCAGTACTGGGGGGTCTGTCACAGTTGTGAGTGTTCTTCACTTGGTTGGCAGTGAGTCGATCATAGGCCATTTTATACTCTCTGTCAAAAGCATCTGCAGAGAGGGAAAAACAACTTCTAGAGCTCAAAAAACACAACCCAAGTGCCCTGACAGCCACATTTTATCAGCAGAAAATTACTGTGAAGTCTTTTTCATTTGGCACTTACCACAGAGTTGCACACATCTAATCCACAGGTTATTTTTTATTTGGAAGGTGAACAACTAGTTTGCATCATATCTGTACTCATTGAATAATTGATAAAACTCACCTATATCAATGTTATCTCTTCCCAGGGCAACAAGTGAAAGAAACAGAATTTCTCTGTAAAGGCTCCTGAAATGGTTAAAAAAAAAGTCAATTTATTTACTGCAATAATAGATCACAAAACAATCTGTATTAAAAATAGATCGAAGCATTTAAAAATAAGTTATCTTTAGAAAGAAGCATTTTGAACACATTTCCTGATTTTCACCTCCAGAATGTTGTCATTTCTGCCCTCAGGAGAATGGTCCAATTTATTATATATATGGATATATATGGATATCACTCCTGGTAGGTCCCTAAAGCATCCACTGATGTGCTGAAGTGGCACCAAGTGCACACAGAGAGAAACATGCACTTAAGGCACTAAACCAAATTCCACAAGGTAAAGGAATTGGCTTTTTTCTACAGAGGCTTGAAAAAGCAGAGAAACAAGCAAATAAACACCTTGTCAATGCTGCAGCTGTTGACAAGGCTGATTATCCTTGTCTAAATCATTAAATCCAGGAAGAAACACAAATTCATAGGGGATAATTTTCACTAATTCCACTGCTAAGGGAAAAACCTTCCTAAAGATGAAACCCTAATCTCTCTTAGCTCTTCTGTCCTATAGTGAAGACTTAAACTAAACCCACCCATACACCCCAGAAACAAGAGTAGGGTTTTTATTTTAAAAACCCCACAAACATGTAAATGACATTTAATGACAAAATATACACACATATACAAACTCCCTACTTCATTTTCCATCATTCAGAGCTAAGAAGAAGAGGTGGCTGTAAAGCAGAGAGGAAGAGGAAACAGCAAAAAATATTTCAGAAAAAAAATTGGAGTTTGTGAAAGTTATCACCAAAAAAATATTTACCAGCCTGAGTGACGTATTTGAGAACACTGCTGAAAAACAGTGTTTTTAATTTACAAAATACACTATAAAATATCATTTCCATGACAACAGCCTTATTGTCCAACTCTGCTCCAGTTCTTACCTCTGCCTTTTAATATGTGGCCACTTGTTCAGTCTCTCCAATATCTGACTCATGGGTCCATACACATCATTCATCTTGATACTTTTCACCATACTTCTCAAGAGCTCCTGATTAAAGGAGTCATCATCTTTTTGCAATAACTGGACCATTGGGTACTTCTGGGCTGAAAAACATTAGAAATGTTGTAAGAATAAATGTGTTCTTTGTGTAGTGGCTAAGAAAGGGCAGGAGGCTACAGAAGCTGAAAATACTGACATGGATATGGTGAACAAAAACATCAAATCAAAAATAGTATCAATGTAAAACACAAAAAGCACATAAGAAAACTCAACAGTTGTAATGGGTCATGAGCTATTTTCAGGCAGATGATCCAACACTGGCAACAAAACTCTTAGTAAGCAAATTCTAAAAATAAGACAATGAGCAAAGAGGATGAACTGCACCACTGAAATGCATTCCCTCTCATTCTTCCCTTCCCAATAAAAAAAAAAAAGCCACTGGCAATACATGTCAATGATTTGAAACAGAAATGCTGGAAAACTCAACTTGTTCAAGCACTTTACTGCTAAACATAGAACCACCCTCCCTCCCAAAACAAGGCACACAAAGTGAGAAGAGCAACACCAAACACTCACTCTCAAACAAAAGAGTGCGGTTTTGACCTGCAAGACAAAAAGCAGTGTGATCAAAAACCACTCTTGCAGCTTGGGTGAACTTCCCACAGAGACATCTTTTCTCAACACACATGATGCTTCTGTTACTCAAAATGACAACTGGTCTTAAAAAATAGCACCAAAACCCCACAGGAAACAGAACTTACTCTGAGCATTCCACAGGATATACAGAGGCTGCCTTGGATCCTGATGCAACTTCATGTTGTCCCATAACATCTGAATGAGAACATATTTACTGTCCTCTGACATGCAGTTTCGTGGAATCTGAACAGGAGAAGGTACAAAAGGATATTTTATTATAAAATCATGACAAAGGATATTGGTATTTCACATATTATCTATAGGCCTCATGGTAAACTTTGCTATTAAAAGTAGGAAAAGCTACATCTGAATGGGACTGTCAGTGACAGTTTCATTGCTATTTGAGCAGTTAAGCAGTAGAAGGAGGAGCAAGTTTAAATTTTAAGACTGTAAGAAGATATGCAAAGTACTAACTAAAAACTTGCCCTCTTTGAAACTGAGGATCATAAATTACAGTGTGACCAGTAAACACTGAGTCCTCCCCAAGAGCTGCTGAGCCCAAATTCCAGACTTTTGCACATTTTCCTTCAGTTGGCACATTCTTCACCAATTCAGGACTGGGCCCAGCATACTATAACCCATTTCTAGGAGTTACTGTGTTATCTAATGATTTCCTGCATGGGAAACCAAGCATTCATCATGTCAGTGTTTCCTGTCTGATTCCATACCTTGGAGTTTTTATTACAGTGCTCAGAAGAAAGGATTAATCCTGGTAAGTTGCTGGGCAGGTCCAGGCGCCTGAAGTACCACACCAAATTCCAGAACACAATGGGATGATGATCTACAAAGTCTGCCACTGTTATTGCATGATCCCCTTCATTTTCAAGTAGGCTTTCAAGCTCTTTCCACACCACTAGAGGACTGAGGTAAGGGACTGTTATAGGATCAGGACTAGGCAAGCGCCATTCCAGGCCCAAGGAATCCTGTCAGAAAAAAGAGAAAAAAATGCCATTAGTTGGAATGTAACTCTTTACCAAAGACTTACAAATGCTTTTGCTCCCTATGAGACACATCAACATCTAAAAGCTACAATTAATTTTAGTTTAAATAATAAAACCTAGGATTTACTGTCAATTTAGAAGGTTAATTCTGTTCTACTTAATGCTGTTTCACACATGAAAAAGGACTTTTAAGGTAGAAAAACTACACACTGTTGGTCCTTGCAAAGTAGCAGGCAGGCTACCAGTAGGAATGATATGGCTGATCTTCTGGTTTTCCTTCCCATCTTCTTCCAAAGGACCAAAAGTACTGATGCTCCTTGCTACAGGGTGACTGGTACATTCTGACCCAGAGGTATTTTGTCTTCTTCCTGAGGGGATCTGGATACTTCTGGCACAAACATTGTCATGCTGCTTTGATTTGCTAGAGAAGAGGGGAAAAAAAAGTAAAGAACCTCAGGTTTTAGTTTTACTCTGAGTGCTCAAACATGTACACAAACAGACAGAAATAAACTGGAAATAATTGACCTGACATTTTGAATTCTGCCTTGTCAGCCACCACACTCATTCATGTAACAGTGCAAGTTTTATTCCTTGAACTGATGATGAACACAAACATCCTCAAAAGAGTTCATAAAACTTGCAGAATTACAAATGCCAACATGAATTTTCATATTAGGGATGAAATGGTGCACAGCAGGCAGAGAAAGCATGATGTGGCCAGCTGAGAGCAGGAAAAGGAAGGGAATATCTTAGTTCATTTCAGTTGATAAGGAACACATGAGTTAATTTCTATGCAGGAAATGCAAGTTTACCTGTTTGGAGTGATATCCTCCTGAACAGACATCAGAGATGTAGTGAGGCCAACAGTGGCTGTGGTGTTACAGGACTTCCCACTCTGATTGGAAAAAAGGGATGGGACCTGCATGTTTTCTGTAGAAGGGCTGGACTTCAGAAAATACCTGCAGGGAAAGCAAAAGCTTAATTTTATCTTAAAAAACCTTTTGCCAGCAATAACTTTCCAAACCGAGGCCCATTCAGACTGTGCCATTACCTCCCAGGCCGCCGCAGGTCTCGGATTTCGATGCTGAGGAAAGGCAGAAATAAATTGCCACAGAAGGGACAGGTGGTGTTGAGATTGGAGTCATCTGCTGTCCAGCCTGCCATGATTTCCTCATCATGAACCAAACAGTCACAGGTCCGACACCGTGAGCAGCTGGAGATGAGAACCTGCACACACAGGGACAAACATGTTCCCAAAGGACTCTTCTTGCACAAAGCACTTAAAACTACTTCAGCCCTTTGCTGAATACTCCTCATCACTTGCATACAAGGTCATCCTTTTATGGCTTCTCAGATTAAAACCAGCCACTTATTTAATAATATTTCTATTAGCAATAAGGTGTCATTGGTAAACATCTATTTGCAAACATGAAAGGACAGAAATAGTGCAGCTACATAAATTATTATTAGAATTTAAACACTCTTTCATAGTGCCTGTCATTATTATAGAAATGAAGAGGAAGAAAAAAGTGACCAGTGATTAATCTAAATCCAGTGGGAAAAAAAAAAAAGAATAAA
>VYZS01081296.1:14200-24697 GCA_013400695.1 Neodrepanis coruscans | reverse complement strand
GTGGGGGGGGGTGGGGGAAGAAAAAAAAGAGGAAGACAAAAAAAATATTAATCTGATATGGCCACAGCTGTTATCCCAGATGATGAATCCAGTTCACAAATGGCAGAAGAGTACCTTCAGTCAAAGGTGAGCTATTGCTTCTGCCCTATTTTCTGACTGCTTTCACAAAAAATGAGCCTTAGGTTTGTTAGCCAGACCAAGTCTCCAGATATCTTCTACATCCTTCTTTCACACAGATTCTCCACAGCATATTAAGGTATCCTATCCACTAGCCTTTCAAGATGTAATTCTAAAGCTTGAACAAGTGTTTGAAAGACTCTTCAGTCTTTTCACACAAAAGTTATGCAAGGTGAAATGCCACAAAATTCAGTGGAAAGGGGCTACAAGAATGTGCTGTTACTCCTCACCAGCTTCTGAAAGCATTTATTGAATTAAGAACAGAGCTGCTCCACAAAAAACTTGTATCCTATGCAAATCAGCTCATGCCACCTCAGTGCCAGCCACCTGTCAGCCAATAAGTCCAGCATTATCAGGCTGTCAACCTAATTATCTTCCCTTGCCAGAGGAAATCATCAGCACACACACTGCAGTATCTCCCTATCAACATCCAAGAGTCAACAGTGAGTGGCAGAGGCTAGCAATGGCTCCACATACAATTTTCCCTGCAATAGAATATACAGAGTTGTTATTAAGTGTAACTGAGGCGGGCAAACCTCCAAAGACCTTAAAACTTATGAAGGGGATTCCTGAAATCTATGACCAAAGCTGCTTTTCATGGCTTCTCCTTCTAAAAATGGCCTGTACCAAAGTGACAATGCTAAAAACATTAGGCCTGTGTGATTTCTACCTCATTCTCCAAATTCTACAGCTGCAGCTTGGAGAAGATCTAATAAACACATAAGCAAGCACAAAGTATTCATACATACTCTCTGATAGGTTTTTGGCTGTGCCACTGGGTCCCTCATCACTCCCTATTGGCAAAGCTAAAGCAAAAGCACTACCGCATTAAAGGATGATGCAGGGATTTACATATCGTAAATAACTGACAAGTAAACAGCTGACAAGAGCTCTCTGATTAAGGAGATGTCCAAAGCAGCTTACAGTATGAGAAGCTCTGCAGTGCTAAAGGAACAAGTAAAAGCAGTAAAAATGGCATTACTACTCCCAACAAAAGGAGTTGCTTTCAGCTACCTTTCAAGCAGTCTACTATGGCCAGATTTTTTTGTTTATGCTTGCATCCTTACTTCATCTAATTCAGTATTTAAGGTTTGAAGAGTCCGAATTCTAACTAGCTAAGAGATTGTCCTATTATAGAAGTCTTAATTTTAAACTGCTTCTGCAACTGTGTTTATCCTGTGCTGTAGAACAACTTGAAGGCACCACAGAAGCAGGCCATGAATATGGAAACCATTTCCTGTAAGAGCTGACAATTCACATGATAATAGCTCACATTTGCAGAAGCATATTTTTTATCAAGAAAGTTTTACAAACTATAGATGCATATCTCTAGCAAAATGCAGTTACTGCTTGAAAGTTGGCAGTCTAAAAAATCATGTACTTCAGTGGGACAACATTTTTAGCTAAGAAGACCCAATGTTGCCCATTAAAATGCCATGTTCTTTACCTCAGAGCCTCAACATTTACCTGAAGACCTCAACATTTACCATATGTAATCCAAATAAAGACAACCTTCAGAATATTTTTATTAAAAACAATTGTCTTGAATACAAATGATCCAATTTATAATATATTGGGTAGCTGCCGGATGTCAATAGAAAATGAACACATGCTGTAAATTCAGTGCTTGGTAATTAGGAAAATGTGTACGTTTCCCAAGTCTGCTTCTCTGTAGGTAGGACTAAAGGGCAATATTATGTCATTTCCCTTTGCGCAGGACTCCCTATTGACTTTTATAAAGAATTTGGCTTAAAAACTGATGACAGGGTACAGCCCAAGCTGAGGGAAGAACAACTAATAAATGAAGATGGGTTGGTGACAGCTAAGTTATTCCTAGTCACCAAGGCATCTTACCAGTATTTTCTTCTGGCAGTATAATTAGGACAGGACAGATAATCTCTGCTCTCAGTTATACCCATCCCTTAAAACCACTGAAAACAGGATTCAGACTTGAAATGAGTGAAAGCAAGCCTTAAAACAGTGAATGAAACTTAACACGGAATATTAAGTATTACATAGCCTGTTAAATGGGTCCCCCAATTTTAACTGGTAGCCAAGCCTTTCCTCCTTGATCTATCCTGTTTTAAAACATATTCCTTAATAATTGCTTGAATTTCAGATTTTTTATGTTATCTGCAAGCAGGCACAAGAGTTTAAAAGCTTTCATCAACTAAACTGAATGTTTTGTGGTCTTTGCTCCACTTCTGTGTGTTTATGCCTTATCTCCTCAAAGAAAGATATATCCAGCAAAAGCATGCAGACAACAGACTGAGAAGTCACATTTACTCCAAAATCAGCATGATCACAAGCATGCAAGACCTATAATGATATCAATGTAAGTACATAAGGATCTCACTGTAAGTATGATGTGAGCATGATAGGTGAAATCAAGATGGAGCCAGCTAAGCAACAGGGAAACAGATAAAGAAAGTTATACTTTAAAGATGTGAGTCACAAAAACACTTTCAAGAACTTCTCTTTACTCCAAGTGTCAGTGCTGGTAACACTGTTGAAGTCTTTCATTATCTTCTTAGTCTAATAGGTACTGTATTAGTATTTGGAATTTGGCTTAAAAGCTGATGAAAAGGTGCACCCCAAGTTAAGGGAAGAACAACTAATAAATAAATGAAGAAGTGTTGGTGATGGAAAAGTCATTCCTAGTCACCAAGACAAAATATTAGATTACAGTAAATGAAAAATTAGATTACAAGTCAATTGAATTTGCCTAAGCATTTCTGGTTTACCTTGAAGATATATTTTCTGCATTCAATTTATGTATATCTTGCATATATATTCAGGCCTGACAAAATACAATGATATTTTCATTATTTATTAGGAGATTTTCTGATATTAATTTAATCACCAATATATTCCTTCTTGCTAGAATATTGAAATGACTCACCCATTCCATGAAAAGTTTTGATGAGAAGTAAGACTATAGCCCTGAAGGAACTTAAGCAACCCTCCCCTCTAAGACATGCTAAGACTCTCTAGCCTGTGCAAAAGAGAAGAGGAAGGCAGGCAGAATTAAACCTTTTCCTTAAACAAATTCATCTTGTGGCATTCCAGCACGGACAAACCCTCCAGCTATCATAACTCCCTGGTTTGAAAAGGTCATTAGCACTCTATCCCATTTTCTTGGAAGAATGAAAAGCCAAATTCATAGCCACGACATGAAAATTTGCCCTTGGTACAGCTGTGTAATGATCTGAAACATGAAACCCTACATAGGCATTTCTTAGGGGCATTTTTTATATAATATCAGCCAAGCACACACACACACATTCTCTGTGTGATAGTCACACATATATCCTGCAGCTTGAGGGAGCACAGAAACAGCATCAATACAAAATACACAGAACTTTAGGCTCTGCTTCTTTCACATCTTTCTATATTTCCCTACCCAACTATTTCTTTCTCCTTCTCAGAACAGTCTGGACTTCAACAAAGCCTTCGATACTGTCTCCCATAGCAAACTCCTGGAGAAGCTGGCAGCCCACAGCTTGGACAGGTGCACTTTCTGCTGGATTAGGAACTGGCTGGATGGCTGGGCCTAGAGAATGGTGGTGAATGGTGCTGCATCCAGTTGGCGGCTGGTCACTAGTGGTGTCCCCCAGGGACTAGTGTTGGGCCCAGTCCTGTTTAATATCTTTCCTGATGATCTCGATGAGGGGATCGAGTCCACCATTAGTAAATTTGCAGATGACACCAAGTTAGGAGCAAATGTAGATCTGTTAGGGGGCAGGAGGACTCTGCAGAGGGACCTGAACAAGCTGGATAGGTGGGCTGAATCCAGTGGCTTCAGATTTAACAAGTGCCGGGTTCTACGTTTTGGCCACAACAATCCCATGCAACGCTACAGGCTGGAGACAGAGAGGCTGGAGAGTGGCCAGGCAGAAAGGGACCTGGGGGTACTGGTTGACAGCCAGTTAAACATGAGTGTTATAGAGTGAAACGAGAGTTCCTGAAGCTAAAACCTGTTTTCCCTTTTCCCCATCTTTTCCCTCTCTTCTGAGGGATGGGGAGGGGGCTTTTAAGGGTTTTTTTAAGGTTATTGTGGTGCCCATGGGTGGCCCCTATTGCATCCTTGGGCTCTGGCCACGTGGAAGCGCTGCCATGTTGTCTCATGGCGAGATCTCGAAGGGGGTGGTTCCTGGGCGCCGGTTACCCAACCCGGAGGTGACCTGCTCCCGGGAGGGACTCCAAAATCGCTCAAGGTCGGCTCCCTATAAAACAGTGATCCCGGAGGCCATCTTAGCTCTTTTGGGATTCATCGGCTGTTGGAATAACATCCCTGCTTGGCTCGGCACAGGATTTTTTTTTTCAGAGGGAGAGGCAGCGTGGCTTTTCCAGCGGCAGCGGCAAAGGCTGAAGACAACATCCTTCTATCAGCTATGGTATTGTTTACTTTCCTGGAGGAGGGGGGTCTCTCTGGTTCCTTTAATTTTCCAGTGTTTTTCAAGAAACCCCGGCAAAGACCCAGCGCCATCCTAGCCACCTCCCTTACCCCAGCCGCTGGTCTCGAAAGAGCTTAATTTGTCTATTCTTTGCGTTTTTATTGTCGGTTTTGTGTACGTATGTAAAATAAAACTTTTGTGTTTTGTTCTTAGTTTTCTATTAAGTTTCTCTTGTCACTATTAAGCCCCTCTAAGGTATCCAAACCAAGACAATGAGCCAGCAGTGTGCCCAGGTGGCCAAGAAAGCCAATGGCTTCCTGGCCTGTATCAGGAATAGTGTGGCCAGCAGGAATAGGGAAGTGATACTTCCCTGTACTCAGCACTGGTTAGGCCTGTCCTCAAGTTCTGTGTCCAGTTCTGGGCCCATCAGTTGAAGAAAGATATTGAAATGCTTGGATGTGTCCAGAGAAGAGCAATAAGGATGGTGAAGGGACTGGCGCACAAGCCCTGTGAAGAGCAGCTGAGGGAGCTGGGGTTGTTTAGCCTGGAGAAGAGGAGGCTCAGGGGAGACCTTATTGCTCTCTACAACTACCTGAAAGGAGATTGTAGCACGGGGGGTGTCAGTCTCTTCTCGCGGGCAAGCAGTGATAGAACAAGAGGACAGAGTGTCAAGCTGAGCCAGGGGAGGTTTAGGCTGGATGTTAGGAAAAAAATTTTCACACAAAGAATGATTTGCCATTGGACTGGGCTGCCCAGGGAAGTGGTGGAATCACCATCCCTGAAAGTGTTTAAAAAGAGACTGAATGAGGCACTTAGTGCTATGGTTTAGTTGATGAGATGATGTTAGTTAATAGGTTGGACTTGATGATCTCAAAGGTCTTTTTCAACTTAGTTAATTCTGTGATTCTGATTCTGTGAATATGTGGCACCAGACACATGATGCCTGCAGTCAAAAAGTAAGCTGCAATGAGAAGCACTTTGTTATCTGTGTCGCTGACCTTCAGAGGAATACCCAACTCTGAAAGCTGGACCATAAAAGGAATCCATGCATTACCAGTGTTTAGAAAAGCCATCTCTTTGTCTTTCCCAGCTATGGTGCTGCCTTATTAAGACACTGAAGCAGTAGCTGCTGGAGAATCTTGGGAATGATCTGAGCAACAGTGCCCAGAAAAAACTTGTCATTTTGTGGGGGTTGAAAATGAACTTGTAAAAGCTGTGAGGACTTTTCAGCTTGGTGATTACAGACTAGTAAAAGAAACATATTCTAAAGCAACTACAGTAATGTTATTCCTGTGGAAATACATGATTTTTTTTCCTTTCTAACCAGTCATAAACATTTTCTACATGGGAAGAAGGGAGAAAATAGACTGAATGTTGAGGAATGGCATGTGACATACCAATGCAATGGTATAATCATCTCATAGGAATGGACAAGGATGAAAAATCATCTGTGTATGGATCATGAAAACGTCTTTCCAGTCTCTGCTGTGCTGTGGTCTTCTGAGAAGATGATATGCACTAAGTGCAAGGAGTGGAAGTTGACTTTTCAACTGTAAACATTTCTGTGAAAATATGATTCCTAGGTTTTGATTAAAAGTTTTTGAATTCACACAAAAGTTAAAAATAAATTTATGAGGATTTTTGGCTGGTTTTTCCCTTCCCCTCACAAAAGGTGCACTTCACTAGAAGCCATTTATATAATTTACATCCTTTTCTCTGCTAAAAAAAAAAAATCTTTATTAAGTAAGCATTCTGCTCTGGGGCCAACTTCAGCCCTATATCTTTCTCTTTATTAACACTGCCTTTCAGAAATTCCAGTATTGACATACATAGTATCTGATTTTCTCCCTATCAGTAGAGGGCTGGAAATGTTATAAATGAAACCAGCTTGCTCCTGTTAGTACTATCTGCTTGTTGGAATTTTGCTCAGCAAAACCCACCCTGCCCACCTGCAAAAGACATATTTCTGAGAGTTAAGCTATAATACATAGAAGCCTGTCTTTTGATAAGAAGGTGTATGTCATGTGAACAACTAATTGTATATGTTTTCGGTCATTTCTACAGTGCCTTTCTCATTTTAAAAGTGATGTTGCCTAGATTTTTTTTTCCTAGTCTCTCTCTATTTACGTTTGCACAATACTCCTTTGAAACATAATAGTCCAAGGAATCCAGCTGCCAGGAGCAAGAATAGCTGTAGTCATTTGCTGATTCTGCAGTGGCTTGCAGCAAGTCCTTGAGCTCTGTTTCTTAACATGTGGTCAAAGAGCAGTTTGTGGATGTGCATAACATCTGATTCACTTATCTAAAGCCAACCTCAACCAATACAACATATTAAGGCACTGCAGAGAGATCAACGTTGGAGCTTCCCTGTCTGTTATCATCTGTGCCTCCCATCTCTCCACAAAGGCAAGTTAACAGCAGAAACAAACAGTTATAGGAAGAAGCAGAATTTGCATGGAAATTTAAGATCAACTGACATTACTCATCAGAGAGTCCAGCAACAACGCACCTCACCACAGTTACAGAATCCTTGTCTTTGCACAGAAGTAGCAGAAGTTTACCTCAAACCTAGTTTGAAACTAAGTGAGGTAAATCTATGTAAACCTCCCAGCACAAATCACAGAATAGTTAGGGCTGAGATCTGGAGATCATCTAGTTCAACCTTCAGTGTGACTAGGCTTAACCTTCCATGTTGTTTCACAATAAGGCCTTTCTTGCAAGAGGCTCAGCTGACAAGCAGTGAATCAAGTCATGGTAATTTGGTTACTTTCCACTGCGTGCATTTGAATTAAAAATTTACTATGATATTCATCAAGTTTAAATCATACAAAGAAGGCTCACAAATAACGGAGAACTTGTTCAAGTGAATCAGCTTATACATCAAGATGTTGTCTCAAGATGGCAGGAGAGGGAAGTAGTATGGAGAAGCAACTTAACCAAATCTTTGAAGAAGCCCTGCTTTTGAGTACTAATTTTCAGCATCTGCCTAAAAGATAACCTTTACTGTTGTTGGCTTAAATTGGCTTAAATTTGTTGTTGGCTGCATTGAAAATGGGTCACAAGCTACCTTAAAGGAAACAAGGGCATGTTTTCAGCAAATGACAGAGTAAACAAACAACCCAAACTAAAAGACAGTCACAACTTGCTGCTGAGTTGCAGCCTTCTCTTGATTTTCTTTATCAGTATGACAAACTTGCTGGCCTTTTATTCAACAGACTACACAGCAAGACTATTTATAAGCAAGTTTATTTGAACTAACCAATAGGTTTTCACATAAAAAGAAAACCATCTATTTATATTTCCTTAATGTCAGCCAAGATGAAGCTAACCTTCAACTGTCACATACACTATCCTCTGGTTTATTCTTTCCATTAAGTAAAAAGAAAAGCATCCTGCTTACTTTTCAACTTCCCATCACCCTTGCAGCTCTCCAGGAAGAGAAGGGCTCAGCTGCAACACTAACACAACTGCTGCTCCTTCTAATCTGTAGCTCTATCACTTCTGTTAACCTGATCCTCTGGTCAGGCTGCACACCAGCATTCGCGGGGACTGCACTGTCATTAGACTTCTTTTCTAAGGAGTGGTTGCCCACTGACCTTATTTCTGGACAGGAGTATTTCTCGAGCTGTGTGCAGATTAAGTTGCTATAGGGGGATTGAGTGGACCTTGCACAAGAGGTGGCAAGGAGATAGGCTGATTTAAGGATTTCTCTTTTTGTTCAAGAGACCTTTGTAGCTGGGAGACTTCAACTCGGATTTTACTCCCTCTCCAGCCTTGCAGAGCAGTTCACTCCCTGAAAAGACAACTTTTTCATAGAGGACCTTGGAGTCTCCGCAAGGTGGGGCCAACCAAGCTATTAAGAAGACTTGAAAGGAAAATGTTTTGCCTTCTTTCAAGCCTGATGAACACGCTGTTAACTTAGCATTCTCACTTTTGAAAAATAAAATAAATTTTCCTAAGTCCTTCCACTGCCTGATATTTTGGGGATAGCTGTGTTATCTTTCTTTGTATCTGGCGTACTCGTCTGCTCCCCCATGTATAATCATGCAATGGTTGTGGAGAAGGTTGAGGACTGGGGAAGCCATGCCAATGACTCCCTATGTCATCAGTTGTCCTGACAATGACTGTTGGGCTCCTGTGGTTGCTTTTTTGGTGACGATGACCCCTTTGGAAGCCTGGCTCGATATACGGTCTGTGACAGAGGCTGGTGTAGAGACAATTGAAGCAGTCCTGCTGTGAGAGTTAGAAAGTAAGGCTGTCCATATATTTGTTACCAGGCAAAGTGGTCTGGTTTCTGCTCACTCTATTTAAGATCCTTGGCTAGGAGGTTTTGGCTTTGCAGGGCCAGATGGCATCCCTGAAAGAGCAGATCGGTAACCTGAAACGTGCATGGAGCTTGAAGTAGGTCTTGTTGTCTGCTTACGAACAGCATTGCCAGGAGCTGCATTGGATCATAGAGTGTTTGGTGTCCCACATTGCTGGTGTACGGCCAGAACAGGGTGTAGGTACAGTCTCACCCTCCTGAGTTGCTCTTGTTACAGATCCTTCTGGGGGTCCCAGGAGGTGGACTGGAAATATTTTGATGGGGTCTTTGGACTCCGACATTGAATTTGAGCCTGACCCAGTGGATGTTGGGCTGACACTCGCCCAACCTGATACAGGCAGACAGGTGCTAAGATCTGCTGATCAGGCTGGTGTGGGTTCAGTCCTGAGTTATTGCCCTTGTCATGGATCCCTCCAGGGGTCCTGGGTGGGGGGATGGAAGTATGTTGACAGAGTCTTTGGGCTCTGATGCTGAATTTGAGCCTAGCCCAATGGTTGCTGGGACAGCACAGGCCCGGTCCCTGGATAGGCAGCAACATCTGTCGCTTGGGGACGGTGGTGGCTGGGCGGCATCTATTCCCTTAGTGGTGGATTTGTTGACTCCTGTGGCTGTTGACTATGGAATTCAGAGGGGCTATCTGGTTTTTGACAGTGAGGAGTCTTGATGGATGGGAGGGCAGCCCTACCCCCACCCTCTGGAGTGATTTGTTTGTTTTCTCCACGTCCCTTGCCCTCCTTAAAGGCTTTGTTTCGAGGGCTAATGCAATGACTATATGCCAGCCCTGCATTCAAGAAGGTGGTGGGGGGTGGGGCAGACAGCAGCCCTCCGCTGCTTCAGGCCCTGCTAGTGGATAAGGAGACCTTGACTGCTTCTACTAGCTCTGTTCAGCCTGTTCAATAACCATGTAATACCCTGGGAACTGCTGCTGCTCACAGCCATTTGGACATAGCCCACCTCCCCATAAGGGACTGATATTGGATGTTTAATGCAGGGAGGGTGCTGGGCCCTACTGAATTATGCAGTTTACTGGGGTATTGGGGAACCTCCATTGCACCCCTGCTAGCATTACTGGGTTCCCTATGGGAATTGACCAGGGAAAAGCTGTTTGGCAGTAGGCCACACTACAAAAAGAAGTTTTGAATGCTATTGAATGCCTTGATTTGTTGTGCCTTCTTGCACTTAGTTGTGTTTGAGAAGATTACGTAGACGAAGGGGGTGGTGATACTTGTTCACAAGCCAGGGACATGATGTCGGGTTGTTCTGCTTTATTCTCAACTAATGTCATCACTGTTCTGAGCCTGGTGGCATGTGCTGCTTCCACATAATTGCTGAACCAGCTGCATTGGGAAGGACTTTGACATGGACTCCATGTGATGACTAGACATTTTCCCTTGGAGTATTCATGTTAACTTTTTCTTTACTTTTTCACAGGCAACCTTGGAGCCTCCACAAGGGAAGGCCAATCAAACTGTTAAGAAGACTTAGAAAGGAAAATGTTTTGCATTCTTTCATGCCCAGTGTACACATCCTTAACTTAGCATTCTCACATTTGAAAAATAAATTTTCCTAAGTCCTTCCACTGCCTGGCATTTTGGGGAT
>VYZS01081290.1:0-12835 GCA_013400695.1 Neodrepanis coruscans | reverse complement strand
TCTAGGATTCTATGATTCTATTTTCAAGTTAGCTGGAGAATAAAAAATGGTCAGTTTTAGCTAAGCGTAGTGTTTCAGTTTTAAACCAAAACTAAATATTTCAGAAAGAACTAGTGTTATGTCAGTCCTTCAAGTTCAATTTCCAAAGTATATGGTGCTGAGGAAAACAACCCAAATTATAAGGATCCTGAGTAATCATTCAAGGTTTTTATCTGAAGTTATGCTCTGCCTGGGTCAGATCAGCAGTCTTCTCACAATCTTGTAAAGTCACATTGTTACTGGAGAAAATAATAAAAATCCCCATCTTACCTCTCAGAAAATTGTAACTGTGAGTATTTAGTGCTATTTAGGATCAGTAACAAAAGGAGGGAACAAAGTGATTGAATGTTTTGCTTGAAAACAGAGATTTAAATTTATATGTCCTTTATCTCAACCCTTGTAAACTTATTGTGCCATTGAGATTCAATTTTTGTTGTTGTTGTTGTTCTGTTTTGTTAGCTGCAGGTCTTATGATTTTGCTATGACAGAAGAGTTTGTCCTAGGGTGAGAGGCAGGTGTAGAAAGAGCAAAGACAAAATGGAAGCAATGTCATTAAGTGAAAATTTAGTGGAGGTGTCAGGATTAATCAAAAGACAGAAAATATGGAGAATATTAGAGTAATTTTCTAGACAGATAATGAAAGCACCTCTTACTAAACTTAGACACCTTCACTTTTCTGAAGAAGAGAAATTAGGTTCCAAATACTAAGGCCATAAAACACTTCTCTAATCATTTTAGGGGCCAACAAGTAAGACACATAACTGAATTATGAAAAGCCAGTTGAAGCTGTGGAAATTGCATTACAAATATTTTTAGTTTAAAACTATATTTTCAAAAAGCCTCAAACTTAAGTAAACTTTCATTTCATACCACTTTTAATAGGAGAACAGTGTTTTGAAGAAGGCACACATCAGATATCTTTAGTAGCTGAGAGGTGATCTTTGCATGTGGTCTGTCCTCCATGTTAAGGAATTGTACAGAGAACCACTTCCAGTAGGGATGCTGGGAGGCACTGTTTCTTAGTGGTCTTTCTGCTTGTACTGGGGGTGAAATAAGCAGTGTTTACCATCATTTAGAGGATGTAGAATATTTTCTTTTGTATCTTCTTATAGGCAGGTGCCCTATGCTGCCTTGCAAGAGAAAGTCCAAGATTTGTCTCATGTAGTCATCCAAAACAGGGTGACTCTGATCTTTTACTAGCCTCAGGAGGAGGCATAGGTACTGTTATTAACACCAACTGTTGTACTTGTATAGATCAAAGTGGAATGGTTGGCCATGGATTTAGCCAAAATTTGGAAACAAACTCAAATTTTACATCAGATAAGAAACTGACTTCATGGTTATCAAGTTGGACCTGGTTAAAACAGTTGTTCATAACAATCGTACTCATTATTCGTGTTTGCATATTAGACTGCTGTATGATTCAATGTTGTAGTTATTGTTCATCTCTATGGTTAAATATTAAGTATACATATTAGAGACTTGACAGGATGAAATTCTTTTCAGTCTCTAGAGGGGGGAATGATGCTGTAAAGCATATATTATCTGGTTTTCTAGTAATTTTGTACCAGTTTTCTAAAGCTTTGTTTATGCAGTTTTCACCAGAAAACTTCTAAGAATTTTCTAAGAATTTTCTACAAGACAGGAATGTTAGCCAAGACAGAGGACTCCAGTTGGTTATGAAAATTGTACTGGCGAACAGCCATAACATGTAGCAAAGCCAGTCAAACCTAGTCCAGGAGCCTTGAAGATGTTCCAGAGGGCTGGTAGCATGCCAAAAGACGGAAAGGTTAAGCGAGGGAGACAAAGATAGGAGGAAGACAGGGTCTTCCAAGACCTTAGACCCAAGATAGGCATGTTAGAGGCATGTTGAGAGCCAAACTTTGTGAGGTATAGTGGGAGAAAAGGGCATTAATGGTGACGTAATTGTTAAATCCTCTAATTATATAATCATATAAACACTGTAGAACCTATGTAACTGGTGTGCTCCATTTGGTATTTACTTCTGGGGGCAGCTGACATCATGAATAAAGAGTTTTTGCATCTTTCAATATTTGAATTACTTTGTCTACCTGCATTTAAGGCATCATTATGTGTGGAGTAAATCAAACTCTCCTTCTATCTGCTTATCATCCCTCCACTTACCTAGCTCTTAAGACGGTGTTTGCCGCACTATCCAACAACCCAAATACCAGGTTAATATTCCAATCACTGTTATGTATCCACAGCATGCTAAAGACAAAAACTAAAACAAAATGGAAAAGTACTCAACATGATGTCTACATGCCCTACTTGTCTCTTATTTTCTGAGCAGCAGTGTAAGTATACAGCATACTCTAGTGCCAGTAACTCAGGTAATACTTTTTATAAAAACTGGAGTGCATGAATAAGATTACATTCCTTATGTAATAATACTGAAGTCAACGAGGCTATCACAGAAAACCAGTATATATATTGAGTTGCATCAGTTCTGCAAGACTAGCTCCAGAAAGCAAAAACATGGATGTATACAGATGTTCTCAACTGGAAAGTATCAGAAACTCTGGAGTAATATAAATTAAAATAACTTCTGCCTTAGCAGTTAGCTAGCCAGGTGTCACTACAAACAGAGAATGAAGGACTCTCATAAAGAAGATGTATCTAAGAGAAAGAAAATTAAATAAAGCTGCTACAGAGTCTTTGCAAACAAAGGATTTTCTGACAGCTTCATACTCTCTGTCTTCTTTAGGAAGTTTATAATTGATGTGATAGGAATAACCTATTTGTTTGAATCTTAGGTTTAATGATTGTCACTGGCTTAACAAAGACAAGAAAATCAAGCCAGTAAATCCCAAGCTGCTGCAGATGATGTCTCCTGCACAGCTCCTGGTGGACCTGCGGACTGCCAGGAGCAGTGGAGAAAGAAGATTCTACTAGTGAGTGCAAAGTCAGGCTTCAATTGACAACATTACTCTCTTTCCATCCAATTATAGTCAGTAAAATCATCAGGGCTATGGATGTTTGAAGACAGACCTGGTAGTTTGGCTTGTTCAAGGAGAAAATTATTCTTGACTTGCATTTCCATTCATGTCAGGTTGTCTGAATTATTCTGCACCGGCAGTCACATGAGGGGAAGAGGATGTGGAGTCTGTGAGTCACATTTTGAGAATATTCCTCCTGTATTAACTTCTGAACAGTTTCTGAGCAGCCTTACTCCAGCTTGCTCAGCAGTGCAGGCAACAAGTATATATTGTCTTCTTTGCTAGTGAAGTACATTTTGGTCAAAGTTCTCAAAAAGCTCCACAAAGCTTAGGAAGTTTCACAACTGTAAGTATCACCCTACTTAATGTTGGGTGGAAAAATGGAAGCCAGCATACTCAGAGGTATCTAGTAGTTTTTGTTTTTGTGGGTTTTGTTTGGGGTTTTCTGTTTTGTTTTTGTGGGTTTTTTTTTTTTTTTGTATACCAAATAGAGCAGCATTTTTATTCTTCCCTGCTGCAGGATCACCAGAAGGCCCCAGAACATGCCTAGTCCTGCAAACTCCAGTCCTGCATGCTCAGCCTGTGATGCCCACAAACTGGTTGTCCTGAGGTGCAAGACATCATCTCAGTTGGATTTAAGAACAGCTCAAGCTGCTATACAAACAGGTTAAAAGAAGTTTGGAACCACTTTGGTGTGGTATCCTGGAGTGCTCTTACATTTGTGGTTGAGACTCCTTGAAGGAAAAGGTTGAGAGCTTATTGAGTCAACAGAACAAGCTGGAATCACATAGGTTTAACTTGAGTACTGGTAACACATGAAGTAATTTGTTCTAATCAAACTGCTAGAAAGCCAACAGTGAGACAGAAGCTGACCTAAAGCCCATGGCATTGGGACTTATGAGGATGGTTTGGTGTGGGTCGTTATGATGTTTTTTTAAATGTAAAATATTTCTAGGGCTGCAGCAATATCTAGGGCTGCAGCAATATCTGTGCTTGGTTCAGCAGAGCTATTCATACCTCCACTGAGACCATTTGTAAGGAGCTCATTGAAAATTTCTTCTTCTGCCTTCAGACTGTGCTGGCATTGCTAGAACTGTTTGTATTCATTTGCCTTCTAGCTGAATTTATGAAATTTGGGTAAAAAAACACATGTTCATTTTTGCTGTGTTATGGCCGCACACTATTTGATTTGTCTAAGACTCTGCTGCCTAAGGCATGGCACTAAATCAAGTGTGTATTTTGTTGATAGAGGGCATTCATAAGATTTGATGATTTTATTCTGGCTTGGTTCTCTGTCCTTCCTTGCCCATTTGATACATACTGAGTTACTTGTTGGAGTATGTCTTATCTCAGGTGGTATCTAGTAGCAATTAGCTTTCCCTTGGCTGAGATCATTGACCTTAGAAATGGAACAGTGCAATTCACTAAGCAGGGGAAAAATGAGTTTGCTGACAGCCAGTTTTGGTTGTGATAACCATAGACCAGATGGAGATGCCCCAGTGCAATTACAATGTAATTTGCTGCAGGCCTTATAGCTTGCTGAGATTTTCAAATGTCAAAGAAAAGTGAGAAAAAAAGCTGCCTTAGTGATGCTGTAAGGGGGATGCTTAATATTTGGGATTTCATTATAGCTAGGTAGCTGAGTAACTTAGAAGGTAGCTGAGTAACTTAGAATATTAAGGGCAGAAAACGGCCTGTCCTTCACATGTTTGCATTCTTCTGTATAGATAAAGGGGTAGCTAGACCAAAACATAAGAACCTGGGGGAACTAACAGGGGGTTGGAATAGGTAATAAGATTCCATTTGGTTGGATGTTTTGGGGGCATAGTAGTAAGATGGGGTTTAGTTGGCTAAGGTATAATGGGTGGGCACTAGAGGTTATAAAATTGGAGAGATTGTTATGAACTTTCTCTTTGGATCGCCGGATATCATCAGTAAAGCTGTTCTCTCCCTTCGCTGCGAGTCCTGTCTCACTTCTTATCTCGGCCAGGCCGAGGCCTGACGGCAACATTAGTGCTAAAAACATTAAGTTATTTATATTTTAAGTGTTGTTACTGCTGTGTACTGTTATTTAGGTAGATTCAGATGCATATTTGTGACTTATGCCACGTACTCTGATCACAATCAATCAGCATGTCTTACAGCATTCCACTCTTAGAATTTTCTGCATGACTATGTAAGATTTGCCCACCTCTTTCTTGATAAATGGTGGTCTGAAGATGTGTGCCAGGAGATACTGCTTGTGTAATGCCAGGAGTAAGTGCTTCTGCATGAACAGAACTTCTCCATGTAACAGATCAGTGGGACTCCTTGCCAATGGATGTTGCAAGTACAAGGAATTTGCTCAGACTCCATCGATGATGAGAGAGGAGCTTAGTGGAGAAGAAAAATACTTGTGGTAAATTATTCTGCTATCAAAAGACATTTGATCAGTTTGGGCACTTGTGAATCATTGGCCTACATTCACAATGCACGCACACTGCTGGAGCTGCAATGGCTAAAAATTAATATTCCAGACAGACTTTATACAGTAGGATTGTAGGATTACATAAATTTTATGTTCAGATTGAGGCCCATAAGCAAGTTGCAAAAAGAATACAGTTGATATCACAGAATCATTTAGGCTGGAAAAGACCTTTGACCAGGAAAACACCTAGTGCAGCTTGAGGTTATGTTTTCTCATCTGTTACCTGGAGGACAGCTCTTTCAGCTGCTCCTCACAGGATGTGTGGTCCAGATCTTTCACCAGCATTTTCACCCTTCTCTGGACACACTCCACCACCTCAACATCTTTCCTTTTTTTGTGGACACAGGACTTGAGGTGCAGCCTCACCAGTGACAAGTGAAGGGTCTTGTTGGCATTAGTCTTGTTGGCCACACTACATTTAATATAAGTCAGGATGCCTCTGGACACCTTGGCTACCTGGGCAAAGTGCTGGTTCATATTCAGCTGTCTGTTGACCATCCTCCTCAGATTCTTTTCTGTTGGACCATTTTCCAGACACTGTTCCCACAGACTGTTGCTTGGGATGGTTGTGGCTGAAGTGCAGGACCCAGCACTTGGCCTTGTTGAGCCTCATACCAGTGGTCTTGGGCCACCTATCCATACCCCTCTACAGAGCTTTCCTATACTACAACAAAACAATGCTCCCACACAAATTGGTGTCATCCTCAAATTTACTGAGGGAGCACTGAATCCCCTCATCCATGTTATGAATAAAGATATTAAAGAGAACTGGGCTCAGTAATCAGTGGTCTTAAGGATCAGGTACTGGATCAACCCATAGAAGTGACTAGATTTGATGTTATAGGGATATAGACTCTGGCAGTTTTATTTATCAGGACAAACATTTTTATTGAGTGTGAGTGTTTTATATCAAAGCAATTCTCAACAAAGGTAAGAGGGTAGAATGATATCTCTCTCCTGGCTGGCAATGTGCAGCCCTAATACTGGAGAATGTTTGGACCATGCAAGCAATCACATTGGTGTTGGTAGCTCTCCAAAATAAATGAGGTTGTACAGATCAGTTCTTAGAACAGCCTCCCAGTGTGCTGCTCACATCCTCTATACTTAAAACATCACCTTTGGCTGTGGCCTGCTGAGTCTATCAAAGTAGTTAGTTGAAGCAAATACAGCTGAAGCCAAAGGGCTAGAAGAGAGAAGACTGAGAAGAAAAACATTTGAAGACGAGAGAGAGTTAGTACTACCTCCTGAAGAGTTCATCCTAACTTTATGAGTCTGACTTTTCTTAAAGGGTTCAAAGTCTAATGTTCTGAGAAATCAGTCTGTGGCTGTATAGCATCTCTCCTGCCATCTTCAAATTGGGTCTTCATACTCATCTTTATATGCACATTTTCATATCTGCCACATGTCCATAACAGTTTTGCTACCTACACAGACCTTTATAAATAAAGACTTATAGCTGAGCCATGTGTTTGGGTGCAGAGGCTCCTAAAAATATCCCAGGTGAAGTGCATGTTCCAGCACTTAGTGGTAGGATAAAGGGGGGAGTGTAGCTGTGCTGTTAGGGAAGAAGGATTCATGGTAGCTTAAGTTGTTAACTATAAATGTGCCTGCACCATTTTGAATTTATTATATCTATATTTTATACATAGATAATACATACGGTTTTCCGCTTATGTAGAAATATTGAAAAGAAAATAAGCTATACAAGGGATGGCATAAGAGAAGAAGGAAAAATTAAAATAATAAATTACAGACATGGTTGGGCTTTGTAAGACACTTTGTATTTAGGTTGCTGTTGAAGGACAGAAATCATTGCCTGGAGCCAATAAATAGCAGGTAGCAAGGATCACATCTGTTTTGCACTCTAATTAAAATTTCAAAGAAGCAGCTGAGATTCACGTTCTCTGTAACCAACTGACTGTGGTGTTTTGAGAGCTCTCTGATGAGATGAAAACTGTGAGGATCAAAGGGAGGTCATCTGAATTATACCATCACCAGCCTGTCTTATCAGTCATTGATATTATCAATAATTTGTTGGGAGGTACCAGATTGAACCCATAATTTTAATAGGAGCTCAGTAGGGATTACTGATTGCATGAGACAATCTTTGTCTCAGTTTACAATGTGAACATACAATTAGAAAAAAAAAAAGATGAGAGAAAAAATGAGTACAAGGAGTTAACAGTTGTCTAAGGCAGTATTTTCTGTGCTAGTCAGAGAGATATGAATAGAATCCTAGTCCTACGCCTTAGGTATATCATGTTGGTACACAGTGCATGCTCATTATACTGTTACTTTTGTGAAAGTGTTTTCACAAGAAGTGATGACTTAAAAGACAACAGAAAAACCCCAAGTATGCTCCCTGGCTGCCCCTATGAAGCTTCAGAATTACATTCACCATTTACATGTATAAACTGTTTTTCTCAGTGATGATTTTTGCTCTTGCCTAGCAAGGTCTAGATGGAGGCAGAGAGATTTACCTGTTTTATGCACTAATATAAGAAATAACGCTTATCCTCCGTGACAAAAGCTAGGATTAAACAGTATGTGTTGAAAATAAACATTTTAAAGTCAACAGACTAGGATAGTTTCTGCAAGAGTAGTAAATAAGCTATGGAGTTTTGTAAACAGTTTATGTTAATATCTTATATCTCTTGAAAAAAAGAAAAAGTCTACATTGCAATCTGTATTGCTGGAGGGTTGCCATTTATATAATTTATATATGTTAAAAGAGAAAAAGGAAATATTTCACCAGTGAACAGTAGACTACTTTGATTGATTCAATGATGGATAAATTAATGGAACAATTAATCTGGGACTTTATTAATCAAAGATTGGAAATTAAAAATATAAATAATATCTGGTAATTTACTTTTGTGGAAAGTAGGCCTTGTCAAACAAACTTTTAAACTTTTTTTGGCAAGATTAGAAGTCAGGTTAATAAAAACGACTTTGTTTACAAAAATGAATTTGCTGAATTTCTCATGGAAATTTGGTTTAGTACAACACAGCATCTTGAAAGAAAAAATGTTTGGAATGCATGGCATGCTTTAGGTGAATTATAACTCCTTACTGCATAGATGATAATGAAATAGTAAATAGAGATTATCAACAAGCAAAATCTTTACTGCTAAGATAACTTACTGGTGGAACTCTACTGTACTTCTAGTGTATCTTCTTCATAAAATTCACCAGTGATATAGGGCTTTCATAGTGGCAAAATTCTGAGGATGATCCTAAGTTTAATAACTCTTTTGAATTACTCTAAAATGACACAGAAGTTACAATTTAATTATTAAAAAGATATATTTATATATAAACAAGTGCAATTTTAAGTTTCCTATGGAATTGCCTTGTAGATATGACAGTACATAAGAGAAATCCAAAGGTTTCAGAAGAGCAGCTTCTGTGAAATGTGGAATATCTCCTAGAAATCTGAACAAGACTGCACCCTCATATTTAGGCGCGCAAATCCTACCACAATTTACAGCTGTCAGCTGGAGGCTTCTCTTCGGGAGCCATGGCTCCTACTTACAGCTTCTGATACAGCACTTCCAGTCTAACAAGTGTAGGTCACTAGCACCTAGGAATGCCTAAGCTGGACTCTCGAAATTTTTAATGTGCCATGTGTTAAGTGTACTAGTTGCTAAGAAGAGATTACCCAGTGTTTGCCAGGTCCTTTGAAATACTTTTTAGCTGCATAACTTATTTTTAAAGAGCAGTTAAAATAAAGTAGGACTGGAAAAAATCCCCATATGAACGTCAAAAATGAATCTATTCAGTTTATCAAAGAAAAGATTGAAGGGTTATCTGATTATTTTATTGAAGTCCTTAGACATGGGAAGCTATGATAATGAGAAGACTTGTAGTCTTAAAGACAGAGATAAAATCCAATTTGCTTGAAATCGGACAAATTCAAGCTTGAAATAAAACACTTTTTTAAACACTAAGGTTAATTAAAAATTGAAAGAGTTTCCATGGAGGAGGTGATAGATTTGCCATTGCCAAGAGTCTTTCATGCAAAACTTTAGTTTTGAAAGCCCATTAATCCAGTCTCTAGGAGAAAAAATATTCCATAGCCTCTGTGTGGAAGTTTTCAGACTAGATGATCATAATGGTCCTTTCTGAATATAGAGAGTACAAGTATCCTCCAAGAGAACCTATACTAATGAAAAATTTGTCCCATCTGAGAAATGAGAAATATTGGAACCACTACAATAAAACCCTTCCTTGGATGCATGTATGACCATGCTCTCAGCAGACATTTTTTTAAGATTGCATCCATAGGTTTCAGAACAACATTTCTCTTGATAAAACTAAACTTGGAGAGAATTACAGACAAGGTCATTTGAATAACAATCTCAGAAAATGGAATAATACCTTTTTACCTCTGCATTTAATGGTATCTTCAAGTATCAGCTTTTATTGACTGTTGATTTCTTCCTTTGTATGTTTTTATCGCTGTTCGGAAAATGCATTTGCTTCTCTAGGAAAATTATCTTAATTCCCAGGCATTCCTGTTGTTTCCAGAAATACAAAAAATTAGCTGAATATTTCAGCTATACTTCATTCTTCAACAGCAGTCAGGCAATTGTGCTGATGTGAAGAATATATGTACCATTAAGGGTATGGGTCTGAGGAAGAGACAACACTTGCAAAAGAGAGGACTCAGGAGGAGATTCTGGATGGATTCCCATGATAAGCAGTAGGTAAATTTACTGTGAGAAGTGCAGAAGGAGATAATGATGGGCATATTAATACAGGAAGACAATAAAAGAGGAAAGAAGAATTTCCCTATTAGAGCACAATTCTTTACCTCATTATCCTCATCAGTTGATTCATTTTTAATTCTTGGCCAGGAAGGAAACAAGAGAGGTGCAAGCTACACACCTGCACCTAGATTTGGATTTCAGATCAGGGTTTGTATTTGAAGTTCTTTCCTGAGGTGCAGCCATTCATCTGTAATGGTTCACTATGTTGTATCAGAGGGAGGACTTATGAGTGAAATTTAGATTTGAATTTGGACTCATGTTATTTCTGCAGAAAATATGAAGCACATCTGATCTTGTATCTTTAATATCTTCCCTCGCACCACATGCATTTGATTGAAAACTGGGGTTTGTGAATATACGTATACAAATTCTTTAAATGTGCTGAAGGAAAATTATAGCTAAGGGTTGGAGAACCTGCTAGGTAGAAAATAGACAGTACAGCAGAAATTGATAAAGAGTAGTTATTGGAATTATTTTGTTTAGTTTTGATCTAAGAACAAATTGATTCAATTTAAGGGAAATGATTCTTCATTTTGTTCACAGAAGTGTGTTTCTGAAGCAGCATCAAGATTTTAGCTGCTTTTATCTTCAGATGCTACATCTGTGAATGTTCACTGAACCTCTTTAGGTGCTTTGTTTTAGGTGCTTTGTTTTAGGTGCTTTGATTTGTTAACTCTATACTGGTCTGGTGATCCTCATGCTCTAAAAGAGTGCTTCACCAAAAAAGGCTCCTTTTCCAGTTTTCTATGTTTGATGTTAGCCAGTTGCCCATCATCAGTACTGCTCTTTCCAACAGTGATTGCCCTTAAAGCCTAGCTAGTTGTCTTCAAGAAGAGATCTATGCACTGCTTAGCTGTGCATCCTAAGTCTTAGTTTCCATCCTTTTTGCCACCAACAACTATCTACTAGCCCTTTGGCACCTCATCTAGTAAATTAATATTAGGATAGTTTTTTACATTATTGAGGTTTCCCAATGGAAACAGAGAGGAGAGATCAGCCAGAAACTGAATGTCATATTGCACATTATTGGGGTTTATATTACTTAACACATGACATTTTAGCCCATAGACCTCAGTCAAAGTACCCTGTTACTCACTGTCTGTGGCAGTTATCTTAAGAAATGAAAAACTGTGAGAACTTCCCGTGTTGCAAGACAGTTATTTTGAGAAAGGGAAAACTGTCAGAACTTCCAGCGTTGTAAGACACTTTGGTTTCTTACAATGAATTCTTTAAATGAATAAATGAGTGAACATAGTGGACGTGAATGATATGAACGGATGGATAGCTAAAAGGATGATATGAATCAAGGGATGAATAGATAGATAGATGGATGTATATTGCTGCACATACTGAGAAAAAGTGATGGCTACACAACTATCTCAGGAAAAACTAGGAAGTTTCTCATACAGTGATCTGAGGTTCTGTCCTCTGTGACACCTTGGCAAAAACATAAAGACAAAAAATACATAAAACACATAAAGGACATATCTCAAATAAAGAAAATATGCCGATTTCATTATAAACACCTGAAATACTTCTCCATGTATAGGATGGATAGCAATTGACAGCAAACTTTGTATCTGCATAAAAAGATAAAATAAAGTGTAATTTAAGCATTTTAAAAATACATTGCTCTTCTTGTTTTTCATGCTTAATGGGAGTGCTTACAGGTGTGGAGCATCACAGAGAGAAGTCTTACCAGCATAATCAGTGTTAAGTGTTTGTGCTTTTCAGTTGATTTTCTTCATTCTGTTCTTTCTTTTCTTTGTTAAAGACTGAATTGATTATTAACTTTGCATCACTAAGTTCCATCTCTCCTTATAAATTCAAGATAGTTCATGTCATGATTTTAAAATAAAATTTTTGCTGAAAGTGTGGAGTCATCACTCTTCTTTGGTAAGGCTTTCAATTTTTACTTTAATGACGTAACTGTGTTATTTCAGAGGTGAAGAAAATCAGTCCTAATTTTAGCCAGGCATGCTGGGCCCACAGATGAAAAATAGGAGCTTTGACCAGACTTGTGATTGCCACTGAAAACTTGCTAACTTATATATTCTCCGGCACATTCAAATTTCAGCCATCTGCGCTATGTACTTAAAAAACTTTTAAATTAGTTTGTCTTTGTTAAACATCATTACTTCTACTACATGTCTAGAAACCCAGTTTATTTTGAATGTAAAAAGGTAATTTCTAGTGTTTTCTGGTGATTCAATCCTGATAAAAATTTCATAGAATCACAGAGTGTTTGAGGATGGAAAGGAGGAGGCAATCTTGTTTAACTCCCCTCATCAAGCAGGGCCACCTACTGCAGATTATCTTGGACTGTGTCCAGATAGCTTTTGAATATCTCTAAGGACTGAGACTCTACCACAACCCGGGACAAACTGTGCTAGTGCTTTATCACCCTCATAGTGACAGTGTGTTTCCTGATGTACAGAAAGAGCCTCCTGAGTTTCAGTTTGTGCCTTGCATTTTGTCCTCTGAACCTTCTGTTGTCCAGGCTGAGCAGTCCTATCTCTCTCAGCCTCTCCTCATGGAAGGGCTGCCCCAGTTCCTTCATCACATCTGTGATCCTTTGCTGGTGTCCTGGTTTTGGA
>VYZS01081289.1:0-13030 GCA_013400695.1 Neodrepanis coruscans | reverse complement strand
ACAGGAAAGGAGTTATTTTTCTCCTTTGTTTTCCCCTGCAATTTTAAGCCAAAGCATTACAAGTCTAAAACCTTCATCATTGGTGACTTTGAGGTGGTGCTTTCAGGCTCTCTTTAACCTATGCAAACATTTACTGAAGTGGAGGTTTGTTCAGTTACTGCACATCTGCAGTTTGGACCAATCCTACTGCAAACCATGTCTCAAAGAGGGAGATTTGGGAAATTGTGAAATTTGTATTATTTTGTAAAAAGAAACAGAAAAAATATTTCAGTAGATGACGTTGTCCCTCTAAAAGTGAAGGTTCAGTCTTTCAGTTCAAGTGTCTAGAACAGCTGCTACAGACAATTTTAGCTATACACGTTCTACAGCTGGACTTTATATAGGAGCAGAAAGCTATGCAATAGTCACAAAAAATCTTTTCTTTATGACACATCACACAAATAGATATTTGACTACATAGAAAACAACTTTTAATAAGAGAAAGTCCTCATTTTCAAAAATCTTATTTTTCTGTATTTTCATGAATGAGGGTGTTATTCTACTTGTCTGTACCCTGATGTTAGTCAAACTTTATAATCCAAAAATGGTAGAATTTGAGAACAAACAAAAGAATAGGAAAATCAAGAGAAAAAAAACCAAAACAAAACCAAAAAATCAAACTTTCACATAATAATTTCTTAGTTATGTTTTTACTAATTGTAGAGACAATTTTACCATTGAGTTCTAAGGAATCGAGATTAGGAACAGTTTAAAAGGCCTTCAGAATCCAAGGTTATGGACACTACAATTGATTCCTACGAAGATTAAGAAATACATGTTTTTTAGGGAGTATCTAGCACAGCAGGAAACAAGCAATCAAAAAGGCCTAATATCCACTGGAGTCTGTAACATTCCTCAGAGATGGAATTTATGAGTGGAAAAAAAGTATTATCAACACAAAAAATTGCATTTTGTTAGAGTACATAAATGTCTTCTGCTTGCTACAGGTTAAATCCTTGGGAAAATGCAGTGTATCGAAGCCAGAAATGCTGCTTTGCAACAGAAATATTTTTTGCCCTCATAGGGCACTTCCCTTCTCTTTAGTGGCCTATTTTTGCTGGATATTATATTTTACTCTATTTTTCTTTGTCTTTTTCATTCCCTAGACTGGAATAAAACAAAGCCACTCCATGTTCTGTGTATTGCACTCTGATCTCCATGGACAGTTCCAGCAGTCTATCTTTAATGCCCTATTTACATACCACTGCTAGATTGATTGCTCTAATTGCTTGATCCTGGTGCATGCATTTTAGGTTTAGTAAGTTAAGATTTTATTACCTATTCCAAATAATTCAATTAAATTCAGACCAATTAATGTGTAGCACTAAGTGATCAGTGTATTCTGTATGCACTTAAAATGCTTTTATGTAGTATTTCTGATGCATTCTTAGGGATTAGTTATTTCAGTAAGCCATGTTAGTTTTCAGACTATTGCCATTGTGATAATGCAAATCATACACATAGGTGATTGGGATGGATCCTTACGGATCAGCATAATAGTAGATCAGTAGCTTGTGTCTAACACGTCACAAAATGCAATGTGATGGCTATGTTTTGAAAGCAAATTATCAGTAACTGATTTCTCATAGAATAAAACAGAAACCAGAGTTGTACAGGCACAGAGGAGCTCTGAAACCAAATACTATTTGTAGCCTGCTAAATCCAATGTAGATTATGTTAAATAAAAGTGCCCAAAACAGTGTTTTCACACCTTTTCAAATCAAGAACAACTTGCCCATCTGCCCTCCCTGGAAGGACTAATTTCATTTTTGATAGGAGCCACTGCAAGCTGTAGTTATAGCTAAGGACTTCCCCCAGAAAAGTAAAGTTATTATAACAGCATTTAAAGGCAGCTTTGTACTTTGAAAAATAGATGCTCTGGCATCTGACAGGGGATAGCAGAAAAACTTTTTATTAACATTTGTTCCATGAAGATAACAGTAGCACAGCACTTCATAATGTAATTGCATTTATATATATATAAACTCAACATGTGTTTATAGATCTTACGCAATGGCATTCTGCCGTCCCTCCTGATGTTTTATCCTTAACCAATGAAGTCTTCTCTGCAGCAAAATTTCCCAGGAAAACAAAAATTAAGTCTAGATTTTCAGTTCTGAACTAAACAAAGCAAATCAACTTCCCCTCCTGCTGTGGCTGGCTGAATACAGAGAGAAAAGCAGTGTTAATCTAAATCAAAATCAGACAGTGAGCATCCATTCACACCTATCCTCGTATTCTGCTTGCTTTATACAAAGAAGTAAAAACATTTGTCCAAAACAAATGTTTTTCCAAGGGATACCTTTGAAAGAATGGTATTTGGAACACATCTGCAAATACATGCTCTGTCTTCCGTGGATCTTACCTTCCAGTGTAGCTTCCAAAATATCTGGGATGTGTCAACTCTGCATATTAGTAAATCCTCACTAGTGCATGTCAGATGAATTAATTTTTGTAATGCCAGAAATCTCTGCTTGCTAGTACAAAGCTAGGACTATCCCATATAAAGAGGGTGATTTTTCACAATTTCTTATCCATTTTCAAATAACTGTGTTTCAAATAACTGTGAGACAAGAACTCACAGATGCTGATTTGTAAATATTCAGAATGAAAGGTAAAAGTACTGCTACTGACACAAATGACAATATTTTTGATTTCTGTGAGGCCCAGTGCTATTATTTTCAGGATCAATGGCCCTATTAACACCAGAGAGAAAATGCACCTGGATATTACAATTATTTTTAACTATAGCTTATCCATAGTAAGTTTTGGCAGAACATGAGATAACTTTGACTTTTCACATGATCCTCCAAAGCATTCTTCAGGTTTCTTGAGAGTTAAATGGTTCTTACTTAGCCTTGAAAGAGATAAGTTATTATATCTTTAGTATATCTTTCAAATGTCATCTTTGACCCTGAAAGAAGTGGTTGAGGATAGACTGCCATATCCTCACACTATAGCTTGATGTTCTTTCTGAGTGTGGACTCAGCTCTCATTTTCTACTGATACAGAAATTTTTCTGGTTTTGCATTTTAATTACTAAATCCATTTTTCTAGTCCTATATCTTAATATCCTTTATATATAGATATCATAGTAGCACCCAAAGACCACAAACCTTCAAAATGAAATCTTAGTTTCTCAATGGTACAATGATGAACTAAAGAACTATGCTCATTTTGTTAGAAAGGGGAATAGGAAGTACAAAACCTAAGTAATAGCCCAAGGTAGTGTCAAAAGAACCTGTCACCATGCAAGAGCAAAATCTCAGTTCTCACGAATATGTGTCTATCTTCAGGGTCACAGGAATGTCACTGAAGTTTTAGTTGAACCACTGCTCAATATTACTGGTTCTAGGAACTTCTAAGTAATGTGTTCACTTACAAGATAACTTTACCAAACTGTAATAAAAAACGTTTTCAGGCAGTTTCATATCTCTTTTGTATCTGTGTCTACATTATCCCAAGCTGATCATATCACACTCCATCCAAGACATTGTATTTTTTGGTGATGGGAATCCATCTTCACTGATTGGTTCCTAAGACAGAAGTTCCCAGCCAGTGAGACACTAATAAAAAGAAAGGAGGAACCATGTGGATTCTAGGTGTACTACTGGTCTCTTTACTTCAGGATGTATCAGGTTGATATTGTTTTGAGAAGACAAAAGCAAAAAGTTAAAATATGGACCTCTGCTGCTTCCCTGTTGCATTGCCACTGGCTTTGAACAACATTTGGATGAGTAGTAATGCAAGCGATCCAAGATGAGGAGGAGACATAGTGAAAGGAAACAATCAGCAGGAGAAACAAGAATGGAAGAAAGATGGATTGACACTCTTCAACTTCTTTTCTTTTTATTTTTTAGTGATAATGGTATCAGGCATAGTAATCTTTCTGAAAGTATCTTGCTTTTAGTTATCCCGATGCATATTCAGCATGATATCTGTCATTTTCTAGAAATCTGTCTATGAATTTTGAAACACATTTAAATATTTGTGCTGAAAAAAAAGTTTTAAAAAGACTCATAGCACATAAAGGACTAGTTTATACCTTGATTTGACCTGTCTTGGTCTTGTAAAATTGTGACATCCCAAACTCAACTGTTTGTATAGGAAAGGCACTAAATACTTCACTAAAGGCAGTGAAGTATTTTCTTATTCTTCACTTTTCCTCCCCTTCTTTTGTGGTTTTCCACGTGCCTATGCCATAGCTCTTCCTATACACATATGTATATTCCATAGTTGTTTTACCATCCTACCTGCAGAGTATTTATCAGAATAGGAGAAAAAGAAAGGCAGCATTCCATCTATTGACTCAAAAGAAGGTATCACCTTTTCCAAAAGAGCCCTTTCTGATTTGTTTGACTATGCCAAATTTAAAGTGCTGAAGACCTCTGAATGCGATCTGGGAAAGTAGCAATGTGTAGATCCATGCTGGAAGGAGGTAAGGGAGACTGTGAAATGCTAGACAAGAAAGAAAGGAATATTAGCTAGGAGTAGGTCACTCTTCTTTTACAGAGAAATGGATATTATTAATTTTCTGTGTCTTACATTTCCCTCTCAGCAGAGTAACTCTCCAGGTTACTGCTGTATAATAGTAAATTCTTAACGTTTGCTTTTCTGTTAGGTCACATGGTGACAGATACCTTTACAGGATTTCCAAACATCTCACAAAAAAAAAAAAAAAAAAAAAAAAAGGTTGTAGCCGCTATTAATATATATGGCCCTCAAGGCTAACAGGAAAACTGAAGCCTTTATTATTTTTTAATTAATTTCTAAAATGTGGGTTTGCTGAGGTGTGAGGGGATGATGGTGTAAATTTTTAAACAGTGGCACTCTTTACTGTTATTAAGAGTTCTGTAAATACATCTTGTCTCAAGAGGACAGGAATATTTGAACAGTGCTCTCCATTTGAGCAGTGCAAAAGAATTTACTGTTAATTTGAGGTCCTTAGAAGTGTTCAGTACCTGCTCACACCTTCCATTAGAAGTCAAGAAGCAAGCCTGGCATCCATCATCTGTCACACTGGGATTGATCCCTGGAGATGGAGTTATCTCTGAAACAAAAAATCTAGACAGTATACTCTTTTGGCTTCTACTCTCTGTTTCCCCCTCCACCCTCCCACCTCCTGTCCATGAAGGAGGGGAAAGAGTTAAGTATTCTTATGCTTCATAAACTCAGCAAGACTGAGTTAATTGAAATAGATTACCTGAATATGATTACAGGATGAAAACCAACATGCATTTTTAGTACTACAGTGCTTTATGGTTTCAAATTCCTGTTGACTGCATTCCTGATCTGATTCCTCTGCTCCTCTAGGTAAGGAGTGAGGAAAAATGTGATTTGAAAATCTCTTCTATGAAAATCACCTTGAAAATACTGTATGAGTTACACTTTGCAGTGTGTATGTGCATACTTTACAGAAGTATGTGGTACTACCATTCTCCACATCTTAGAGGGTGCATGGGTTTAATTTATGGGCAATACCTCTGAGTGCTCAATTTATCCATGGCACTCTGAGTCAGCAAGAAGAACTGGAAAATTCATGTAGAAAGATAAGTTTATTTTGGCTTCAAATTTGTTCTGTTGCAGTAGTTCCTCTTATTTTTTAACAGCAGAATATACATGCTGTAATAATATTCTACAGAAGAAAAAGCAAATAAAGGAGAAAAATGAAAGTAGAAGTAGGGCTGTGCTGTGGTAAGGACAGGGAAGGAATAGAGAAAATCTAAGAAACCTCAATATAAAGTGAATGGCTGGTCAAAATTTTTAATTGCAATGATGATGCTGCCTACATGCTGTCAGAAATAGGAGAGTAGAAATGGAAATGATTGTAACTGATGTTGGCACTAAATTCCGTGAGTTAAATAAAATTGTCTTGAGGATATATAATTATGAAATACATGACATTTTAAGTCATGGATCTCGTGGTAAGGATTTAGGGCATCAGTACAACCAGAAAGATACAGGGAAATGTAGAATTGAAGAGGGGCAGGACAAAAATATTTTATGGTAAGCAAATACCTGTTAGGATTGTGGAATAGGTAACTTGGACTGATTTGAACAACTGAAAGCTTTGAAGAAAAAAAATAAGAAAACCACAAAATGGGATAATAAGGAACATGTTTCCAAAAAAGTAGATTAGGCTAAACTGAAATGACATCTTTCTTTCAAAAGATAATTGGGTTTTGGAACAGAAAGATCTTAAAAGATTGAATCGATCTGTATCATTACATAACTCACTTTTTAATAAAGCTCACCACAATTCCACATGGAGATTTGGTAGGAAAAACTGTGATAAATATAAAAGGTTTAAAGTGAGCACAGTTAAAAGGAAGAAAAGAAATGAATAATGCTGAACTGAGAAATCTTAAGATAACTGTTAAGAATAAAAGTGTTAAAGAGTAATTTTCAAGATGCAGGTCCTTTGATGTTGTGATTAATGAACTTCACTCAAAAAAAAGTAGAAATGTTCTAATGAAATGTGTTGAATATTTGAAAATGGCAGCTACTTTTAATATAAAGTAGTAAAATGATGTTACTCAGGGGTAGTTGACATTAGGATTGATATAATGTAAACAGAATAGCACATAAAATTAGGAAATACAAAAGACTTTAATTATTAAAGACCAATAAACAAAATCAAACAAAGCCCATGTAATAATCTTGCACCTTATCAATGGGATACCATGGGAAGGAATTGTATCTGAGTGCATTCATCAATCACAAGATAATTTGTGCACTACTATTGTAAAGTGACAGTTAAAAAAGCTGGTAAAAGACTGGGATGTGTCAGAGGAGACATTTCTAGCAGAGAGAGGGAGAATATTAATGCATTTGTAGCAGGCTTGGATGAGACTTGATCTGGAATATTGTGTTCAATTCGTCATTCATAGTTAGGAGAGATGAATTTGAAAAAGTGCAAGAAACAGGCTGTTATGATTCTCAGGGGGAGGAAGAGTCTATTTCATGAAAGGATGCTGAAAGAGCTAAGAATTTTAGCAGAACAAAAGCAGAGAATGGATAAGATTGCTGTCTTTAAATATATCACGATGGTAAAGCCAGAGACAGGAAGAAGTGTTTAAGCTGAAGAATAGTATTGGCTCAGAAACAAGTGGGAACAAACTGTCCAGGAATAAATTTAAGCTGGAAAGGAAATGTGGGTAGAATACTCTGGTTTTCAGGAAAAACAATTGTTGGACATTGATTATATTATATTATGTTTATTATATTTATTATATCACAGCACAGAATAGCATAAGATTTCCTTCTATAAGAGTGTCATAGGAATTCTCTTCCAGTTCTCTGTTGTTATTTTGTGTGAATGTGTAAATGACTGCATGTATAAATATTTAATTTGCAGTGAAACTGGAGGTCATCTGGGATTATTTAAATACAGATGGAAAAGACAGGCTAATTCTATGTATTTACACAATAGTTAGAGTCACGGATTTTGATGAGTAGATACACCTACCACTCTGAATTGAAGTAAATGGTGTTTTAGGAAAAATATGTCTATGCATGATACCCATAACATTTAGATAAAATTTTGGGTTAAACTGTTTGCATTCTGTTCCCTTGCTCAAACCAGTTTTGTTGGCTTAGCCGAAGCACATAAAAAGAGATTAAAACTGATAAAAAGCAGGGGTAGAAACATACCTCTGTGGTTCCATAATTTGGTTTCTGTTCTGTGTCTCTGACATGCTGGGTTTCTGTTTATTCATTTGTTCGCTTTCACCATAGGAGTTAACTTCTTATGGATTTGGGTGGGATGATGGTAGAGGAGTCTGTTATTCCAGTTTAGAAATGATACAACCTACCTAGAAGATAGTGTGAGAGAGTACATGGTCATTTTGGGGGAGAAATGGGTGAATGAATTTTGTGGTGGTATTGAACATTCTCAAGAGGATATCCAGACTATGATATTGAGTTAGGAAGAGTGTGAGCCATAGGGACCAAAATGTCAAAGTAGAAAGGTTAGTAGATAGAGCAAGAAATTATGTGATGGAGGAAAACCTTCAGCAGAAGCTGAAGAGGCTCAGAAGGTGGTTTTGTATATGCTGTTCGAAAAGGTCTGAGGTGAGGGTGAAATTCTGAGGGAAGTTTTTCGTGTTTGCAGTGAAAAAGCAGTGAAGTTCACAGGAATACAGTGTTTGTAATATAACAGGAGTCAGATTTTTGAGAAAATGCCCCAGAAAATTTGGCTGAGTTTGACCTCCTCTTAAACATTTTCTGTCATGCTTTAGCTGCTGAAACACTGTACTGTTCCTTGGACATGTGTGTTACACAGGAAGAGCATCCTCAGCAAGGTTCAGCATCAAACAGTTTCACAGTCTACCAGCTGGTAAGCTGACTTGCTTTTTCTGAGGGCTGTTGCTCAGAGGCACAGCAGAAACACAGATCATTGTTTATGTTCTTCCTCTACCCTTGAATTAGCTTTTGGTCTTCTGCTTTTATTCATCTCTCTATTTCTCACTGTTTTGTTATAGTCAAACAATATATTAATTTGCCTTTTCAAAATGATGATACTTCAGTTTGCAATTTTAAACAAGAACAGTTTGCCACCAGTTTTCAATATCATTAACTTTTGTCAGTTATAGTATATTTCTTAAGTCGTTCCTATAAAAGGCAGATGAAATTTACCGTTGTCTGAGATAGTCTAATTTTTGGGTATTTTCTTCAACATTGTTTATGATTCCTCTCAAGCTGCCAAAATTACTATCACTAATGAATGGAAAAGCTACAATTATGGTTGTTAGGAAAAAAATTTAGGACATACCATGGTGTTTTATTCTTTTAAATTGAAACTGGCCTATTCACCATTTGCTGCAAAACTTTTTGCATGGATGTGAGTAGAGACAGTTTCTATGTATACATGTTAACAACCAGACATAGACATCTTAAAGAGTTCCACAACCAAGCCTTAGTTTTACCTTGTCTGTTAATTGAATTTGAAAATATATGCCAGTGAGAAGAAGGGACAGGGAAGTGGCCAGCCAATTCAGTACAGATTCACCCAGTATTTTCGTCATGTGCCAGCCAGTTCATGGCTCATATTAATATCATTGTTTTGTCTCAGTGATTTTATTGAGGGGTTGGGAATAGAATTCTGTAAGTATGACCCAAGTCTTATTTTACAGGTTCTGTTAAGAATTTCATGTTAAAATAAACCCACCACATTTTGGGTTTAGCTGTATGTTTTTTTTCTTGTTTTAACATATTTAACCTGGTGTGGGTTCAATGATGTTAGCCTTGTATTCCTTTCTTCCTAAGAAAACTTGTAACTGAAAAGTGAAAACAATCCTCAAACTACAACTTGAATTTAAATCAATTGAAAATTTTGTATGTGAGTCTGCCAACAGTTTATATTAACAGAAGGAAAGCCATGACCTTCAATGAGGTGGCAAATGAGAAGTTTCTAAGAAATGTCCTTACAGTACTAAATTGACTAAATATTTCACTGCTGCTGAGCTACAGAACCGATCTACTATTATGATCTACTATTATTACAAAACTGATACATGAGTGTACCATAGGGACCAAGTGCAGAGTGGCAGATACCAGCTGTCGAATTATTTTGAAATGGAAATAAGATAGTTTATATTTAGAATTGCAAGTCTCTTTCAGCTTTCTTTTCTTCATAAGCAAAGAAATCTTTCAGACTTGTATGACTTAGAGGTCATGATTGTTCTCCAACACTGGTTTAATTTGAATCTTTGAATGGAGATAAGGACCTGTGCTATACAGGAAATCTTTCTAGGTTACCTACTCCTGTCTGTGGCATCTAATGTGAATGGAGGTAAGAAATTCTCCCCACATCTGATGGCCTCTTCTGATTCTAAAGAGTAAGATGTCTAATCCCTTTTCACACAGTATTCTCTCATTCAAGTTTTTCTTAACAGTATTTTGAATTAGAAGGATGTAAGCAAAGAAGGAGAAATTGTCATGGCAATTGAATTCAATACAAAAATAACTCAAGAGATTATACTGAAGCAATGTATTTATAGACTAGATATTTAGTTATTTTTCTCTTTTTTTGTAACAGGTTTTTTTTTATTTTCTGCAATATCCTAGCCATTACAATACAGAAAAAAATAAAGTAATTTTGAATCTCGATAAGTTCTTACTTAATTGTCTTATTACTTAACTAATAATCACAGATCTTTTTTATGATTTTCCTTTCCTTTCCTTTCCTTTCCTTTCCTTTCCTTTCCTTTCCTTTCCTTCTTTATTATTTCTTACAAACAATAGTTAATATGCATTTGTACAATATATTAGGGACCCATTACCTTGACAAAATTAATTGATTTAAAATTAACCTGAATGTAGAATTCCATGTGGGAAAGTTGATATAATGGTAGTGTCTCCGGAAATTATAAAGCACTCAGTAAAATAAAAAAACCTGAAACATTTTGTTGGTTCCAGAGGTTTTGGTTTCTCTTCTGATTCATTCGGCAGAGGTCCCATTGCTTTCTTTGTTTTAAGGTCTGGATGAGATTAATCATAATACACATTTCATCACGCTGAGTCACCAGAGCTTCTAATATAGTGTACTTGATCTGTTAACAGCTCTCCTATATGACTCGCTGTAGTCAAGAAATGTTCAGTTTTCCTGTGATAGTGCCGGTAACCACATGTTATCTTATCAGTGCTGGGGGCAATCTCCATATACTCCAGAGACAGCTGGACCTCTCAGGTACTATTCAGGGTAGGGAAAAGCACATTACAGAACAGGGAACCATTCTTGATAGTTCTGAACCACTGTCATTTTTATGAAAAGCAGGCAAATTTACCAAGGAGATAAAAATCACCATTGTTACCAAGGTGAATTTTTAAATAAATAAGTAAAATCACTTTTTTCCAGCTTTTGTGTTATGACTTATGCATTGTGTTATTTTAACTGGGGTCATAACTCCCATGATTTCTAAAAACGTAATTTAGGAGTTAAGATAATTACTATGTCTACTACTATTAGACATACTATGTCTACTACATCTAATTTATGCCGTCATTCCACCCAGAGTGCCTGGGTGTTTCTTTCATAAATGCTCCCAGCAAGATAGTGCTAATACAGTGTGTCAGCATCCTTTGAAAGTGAAACTGGTGAACTGACATCACAGTTCTCAGACAAAAGAAGGGAAAGATTTCTTCCCCCACCTCCCTCATCTATCCCTAATCCTCTCTATGTACTCACTCTCTTGGAGTACCTGGGTAGTCTTGATCATATTTTCTTCTGCGAGAAAATACAACTCACAAGTACAACAGAAATCTGTCTTTTTTCCCTTTTCTGCTGGATTAGCAGATATAATTTGCACACTGAGGGTCAGCATGAGCAGCAGACCTGGCTCAGAGGAGTGGCTTTTCAGAAGCAGCAAGATAGTTCAATCTGTCTTGTCTGACTGCACCCTGCATCAGACAAAGCAACACATGGTAAAACACACTTCTGCACTGTAAAAAAGCTAAGTTAAACCTTTTCTATGGAGTTTCTTTACCTCCATCCATCTTTGCTCCTATGATGCTGCCAAAGAGCTCTGTGTGATCTACGGCTGAGCCTCTCATTTTCTTTTCATAGTCCAGTTGTGATGCTGCAGAGCAAGAAATAGTTCTGGCAACACTTACAATATAGATAGGTTATTCTGATGCTTTTAGGTCTTTATGCCCATTATGTTTGGGCCAGAATTTTAAAATGCAGAATAAATTTTGGAATCCCAAATTGTCCTGAGCCTGGAACTAAGAAGGATAAAGTGCCCATTTTTTTAAGGTATTAGCAGATAAATGAATCTTCTCTAGCAAGACTGGCATTGGGGAAGAAGATCAGAAAGGAATGAAGAGTGTGAGGGAAGGATGACTTAATTTAATTTGTTTGCAGGTGAGCTTGAAATCACAGAAACCTGGATGAGACCATTGTTGCTGAAAATTTGAACTTGGGTTTATCAAAGTGGTTTGCCAAAAATAGGATCACAGAAGTGAAAGCATTTTTCTAAAGTATTCGCATTCTCAATAAAATCTACAGCAGTAAATTAACTGCTGAAAGAAACATCTAAAAGAATAAGAGACATGTTGTACTTGGAAATAGACTTGCTTCAACTAGCTGTTGTAAGAGATAGCAAAGATGGAAACAGTTTCTCAGTGTCAGAGAGAGAGAGGGTCACAAAGACTAGGGAAGGATTTGAATCTGACAAGTTAATTTATAGCCTGGAATGTCTACCAAACACAAATTAGAAACAGTGATTACCCCTATGAAACTAGTTTGCAGGCTGGCAGAGTTACTGGCTCTTAATGACTGGGTCTAATCTGATGGATGTATTTACTCAGATGAATATTACAGAGATTTACCAGTTTGAGAACTGTGTCAACTCAGAAAAACTCTTCCAGAGTTGTAAAATGGCCAAAAAAGCAATTCAGAGAATGAAAAATCTGCTAAATGGGCAATAATGGTCGATACACAATATTGTGGCAGTGTAGAAATGTATAATTATATGGATAGGCTTTCCCAGAATAGATGATTTATTTTTGCAAGTAAATTTGAACATGCAGTTGATGTTTGACCTTACTGAGAAAAATAACAGAACAATTATAAGCTGATATTTCAACAGCTACTAAAAAGTTGTGTAAACCTGAAAGTAGACAACAGCTGGCTTGAGTTTCAGAGCCCTCTTGGATTCAAACAATGTCGTAGGGTGAAAATGAAAGTAAAACTGGTCTTTTTTCCTACCGCACAGGAGCCGACAGCCAGGCGGGGGGGGGGAACCCCCTCCCCTGCCCACACAGACTGAGACCACGCCCGGAGCAGGTGGCGGGGGGCTGCCGCTCGTCCGCCTGGGGCAGCGGGGAGCGGCAGCTCATCCCACTGCGCTGCATGCTAGCGCTGCCGCCCGGCTCTGCGGGGGCGGCGGGGGAGCGGCGGCGCGGCATCGTGCGGCTCAACTTGACACGGCCGCACCAACGCGCGGTGACCCCACGGCGAAGGCCCTCCCCCCCCCCCCCGGGGGCGGGG
>VYZS01081288.1:72318-84331 GCA_013400695.1 Neodrepanis coruscans | reverse complement strand
GCGGCGGCCCCGTTCCCGACGCGGTCCCCGCACGCCCGCGCCTGGTGGGGAATGTTGGGGGGGGGGTGGTGGAACGGTTTTTATTTCCTAACCCACAACAACCAGACAAGTCTCTTTTGCCACAGAAAACATGCTCACCCCTAGGAAAGTCTAACTACAAATTCTTCTCCAGTGAAGTCTGTCCAAAATGACAGCAGTTTTACAATCCCAATGAATAAGAGGTCATAGGGACAGAAGTGAAGCATTTTACTTTGGAAGTCCCTGCAACAGTCAGAAAATTAATTTTGTTTCCCTTCTCTCCTCCCCTCTTTGGTGTTTTTCTTTTGTTTGTTTGTTTCTTTGGGATTTTTTTGTTTTTGAGATGCCTTTTAGAACCACTAGAGTGCGGGTTACATAAGATGACTTTGTGCAGGTAACCGGACTTCAAAACTACTTCCTTTCATCTAAACGAGCTGTTGCTCCAACTGAGTCTGGCATCTGCACCGCTTCCCAGTCCCAGCAAGCAGGACTGTGAAGGTGTCCCAGTATAACAACAGCTGCAGCAACAATCTCAGTCTTCCTACTGCCCTTGCAAAGTGCTGGGGATGCACAGTGGGATACCAGCACAGGAACACCCTCTCCAAACAGCAGGAGATGAAACTGATTTTCAGACGCAGGCATTCTGCAGTCAGAGCAAAAGGAACAAAGCAGATGTCAGGCAGCCTGCAGTGCAGCTCTCCTCTTGTGGGCACCCCTTTGGAGCAGTAATTGCTTCAAGGGGGGGAAGGGGAGAAAAAACAGCCACCCAGCAGCATGCTAATCTTCACAGACGGAGCATCTTTCATGCTATTTAATCCTCCAGAGAGAGGAAACAGCATTTCGTTTGTGCCAAGGATATCAAAATGGTTGAAGATAGCAATCTCGACTGACATTGACTTTATTAAAGGAGGGGTATTTCCAGAGCACTGAGAAAGCTTGGTCAAGAGCCAGTGGGAGATGTATTGTATGTAAGCATCTACTCATAAAGACAGAAAATAGCAGGCAGTTGGGAACTCCTGAAAGAATATATAAGCTCTTTGCGTGCACACAAAGTGGAGATTGCATATCCCCGCCCCACACATCAATTATACAACTATCAAACAATTAGCATAGCAGCAGCAGCAATGTGAGCAGCTAGTTACTGCTTTTTACTCTTACTAAATTTGGCTCCTGTATTAGTTTGCTGCAGCTATATAATCAACCTGTGTTCTGAAGTGGGAAGTGGTGCCCCTGGGTTGTCATTACAAGAATACCAAACCTTCTTGAGCCACCTCCTTGGCAGAGAATTATTTTTCCATGTAAATTGGATGCAGAAGTGAAATAAAGGATAAGCATTCTCAGTAAATTTTGAGTAATAGGAGGTGGCATTTAATTAAACCTTACTTTAAATAAGAGTAGTATTTATGTTCTATTTTTAGACACCCTCTTGCATCTAAATACCAAAAGCTGTCGCTTTACAATGGCACTGAATATAAAGTCAATTCCTAAACACTTTAGGCAACATACAGTTGAAACATCATCTTGAATACACATTGGAATATCAGTACATCTCATCCAGCCTTGCCTAAAACACGTAGAAATAGCAGTTTACACGACATGCGCTGCCTGGATGTTCAGAATTCCATTGTAGATAACAGCATAAATCTGTTATATTTTTAGGGTCGGATATTTTAGTTATTTATATTTTGTTCTACAGAATTTCTGAAGTGTTCAAAACAGATCCACACATTGCCTCCTTGTGCAAAATGGGAAGTTAAAACTCTGAATAGAGGATCTGAAATATAAAGCTCTACTATTGTAAGTGAAGCAGAAAATACCAACATATTCATCTCCCCTTCCTGGAGAACAGTTCAATTATCATCATGTCCCCAAGCAGATTTTGCATTGAATCACTGTGACATCTGCTAGGGAAATGAACACAAATCTATATCTGCATGCAGAAAATACATTGGCAAGGTTGCAATGGGGGGAAGGGAAATAAGTGTAACTTTTCACACAAACTACAAAATGACAGCTTGTCACATCCATGAGTAAATACTAGCAGAAGTGAGAGGAGGCAAGATGCTTCTTCACCTTTTTGCCCCACCACAGCATTACATAGATACAGATTAAAAACAAAACTGTGGCTTCTTATTCTCTGCCTACAGTAACAGCATCTGGACACATATAATCTTCTGGGAATACAAATAATGGATCATACATACCACTCACACAGGTTAGTAGAGCTCCTGTAAGTTCAAGGGAGCTGTGCCCCTTTCCTAGCTGAAGAGCCAGTCCAACATGCTAGAACTGGGGAAACAGAAGCCAGAAGAGCCCCCAAGGATGAGGGTGCAGAGTAATCTCCTTCAGATCACTCATGAAGAAGAAGGCTTGCCCATGGCATTGTCATCATGCAGGATGTGCAAGATGGATCTGATCTTGTACCCACAGAGAAAACAGCAACATCTTTTTTAACCTAATGATACTTTTTGCACATGGTTACAGTAACTGCAGCTGTTTCGTGAAGAAACAGGTTCTCTACCAAAAAGGCATAAAGAGGTACAAAAACTCTACATATCACACCTTCACCTGTAAGAAATGCATTGCATTAACGTTTAACAGTATCTCACTGCTGGAGCAGAGCAGAGCACAGCACCCTTTCATCAATTATCGCCTTTCCGCTGCACCTTCCCCATACCCAAAAGCCTGCATTCAGATATCTGTTCTGTGATTCATATGGTAAGATTAACATGACTGTAAAAAGGGTATTATTACAGCTCCTTTTTAAAAAGATGTACAACCACCCGCTCTTCCTTGTGCTTTTGCAGTGAGAGTTTCTTCCTAACTGGTATCCAAGTGTGCAGAGTCAGATCAATTTCTCTTCAGAAATGAGTGTGTCTTTTTATCCAGATGAAAACAGATACTACAGACTTCACTTACGGGCTCTGATTTTAAAAATTACTGTAATCAGGCTTTGATGGAACCACTGTGATAACAGATGTGTGGTTAAAGTGTTTCCTAATTTTATGATAATTTGACTACAGACAATTTGACTATAGACAATAAATAAATGGCTTAAAATAAGAAAATTTTTAAGAATTTGGACATTGCTGATGAATGCCAAATTCAGAGCCCAGAAGTCTCCTCTGGAATGTTATTGATTCATATTCTCCTACTTCTCCACAATCCTAATCTCTAAAATTTAAGATAAAGAAACTTTGAAATTTGGACTCCTGATCTCATGAAAGAGATAAGCTTTAAGCTTTGACGAGTTACATATTTACAGCCTTGTTTCACAGCAAAGAACATTAATTCTTCTAGTCGGCAGAAAAACAGAAATGCTTTCTCTAGAATGCTGTATTCTATAGTTTACTATAGAGGAACTGCTTGAAAAATAAGTAGAAAAGGAACAGTAGAGGGCTTTTTTAAGCTATGTAAAGAAAAGTTATTGTTAGAACTACTGGAATTATTTATATTGCTATAATTCAGAAAGAACACTGAAATACTTTTCTACTAAATCATGGTTTTCAGACAGGCACTTTACATTGATATTTTCAGAAATCCACACAATCTAACTGATGGGCTGTTGGCTGGAGACACCCCATTGTCTGTTTCAAAACAGAGGTGGAGAACAAGTGTATGATCTGCAAGATATCTTCTCCTGTGCTTGCCACAGCCTGATGGAGGGCCAGGCTGCTGCTGCCACCCCTGCCCCAAGCACTGCAATGGAAGATTGCAAAATGAGCAGGCACAGACAGAAAAGAAACACCTGTATGCCCTGAAGGGGAAAAATAAATGCAAGAAAGAAATAAAACTTCAGTTTTAAAACTACTCTTCCTTCCAAAAGATGCAATAAAAGGGTCTCAAAGGTGTTTTATGCATAGACTGAAAAGTGATAAAAAAATCAAGACGTTCAAAAGGCACTGGTTGCTTTTATCTGCCACATAGTTTGCTTTTGAGTCTGCAGTTCTGTGTGGTTTCTCAGACGAGCAGATCTCTCTTCTAGATGTTTCTAACACACCTACTGAGTTAGATTCCTATCCTGCAAATACTAATAGTCATTACATGCATACATTCTTCTCTGCAGTATCCAAAATATATTTTATGTGCATTCTATCTAGGACACCTTTAAAAATTGCAAGCTTTGAAGAGACATACATGAAGCACAGCAGTGTTTTGCAAAGTATTTCTGCCACCATACTAAAATTCCAGCAGTTTTTAAATTAAGAAATCCAAAGTAGGTTTTTCCCATCAACTCCAGATAATCTGGTACATTTCCCATCTCTTCAACTATAAGAACTGTGGGTGGAGGAAGGGAATTCTGCAACTTGTACAGGGTACAACCAAATATCCTTCTCATGTCAAATCCTCCTTCTCCTCACAAAATGGCTTAACATAGATTTACAGTAGACCCTTATTTGGGGGGGGTCTTACTATCTTCCTTATGCCATTGTTTCAAGCTCTGTAATTCAGAGGACTGTGAACTGACGTTGTATTTCTGGTAATGAGAACTGAGTGTAATACAACAGCCTGAACTAGGACTCCAAGAAAAAAAGAAAAAGGAAAACAATGAAAATGGGCTGCATATTGGGAAGACAGCCCAGAGTAGAGAGTTGAAGTTGCACACGAAGCCTTATTTCCACACTCTTTGCTTACTTTCTCTTCTATCGTGTCCAAATTAAGTTTTTGTCTTTCTTGTACTGCATGTACTGCTTTAAGGCCAGCTGAACAACTTCTTTTTGTAGGGACTTGAGAATCTCTGAGAAAGAGAGTAAAAGCTTTCTTGAGAGCTGAAGCCAAGCTTTGCCAAGTGAGCAATCCTCACTATTTATACAGAGAACTTGAGCCTCATGCTACTGTATGGTATGTTATACCAAGAGCCTTGAGTCAGCTGGAGATGTTTGGGAAAAAACAGAAGAGAGGAGTCACCTCTGACTGCCTGAAGCTCTCAGCCCAGTCCAACACACAGGCTACGCTCTGCCTGAGAGCACAGATAACCACAGAGCTGAAACTAAGCAAACATAGCCAAGTAACTTCTGCCTCAAGGAAAACCAGAGCCTACCTCCCTCTGCTCCTTTTCATGTTCCAAACAGACTGCAAGAGTGGACAAAATACCTTCAGAGTTAAACTCAGCATTTTCTCCCTTGTCCATGCCCTTGCAGGGCAGCAGCCATCTAGGCCTAGCTAGTCTCAGTATACAAGCTCAGTGATACACATCTGCTAGAGCCTGTCCATCACTCTCTACTGCTTAAACTTCCCCTGCCTCAAGAAATAGGAGTTGCTGCTCAAATTTCTCCAAACAGATTTCCTGTGTCTAAGACATTATTATGCATTTGCTAGCCAGCTTTAAGTTAGTTAGGCAAGAGTTACCTGGCCAGATAACTCCTAGGAAAAAAAGCAAACTGTTTGGAGCACAGCTAGCAGTAGAACTTGCGTTGTCTTGCATCACTGTTGACTTTTGTCTGTGTTCATGTTATAGTAAAGGATACACAAGCAAATCAACTCTCTAGGTAATGATTTGTTCTACTCATGCTTCTTTGGTGGTTACAAGATGCCACAACCTTGTTCTTTTGGAACAAGAGCAGAACTCCACCAGCTTCTGTGCATTTTCTCATACATGCCAGAGACAGTAATTCAGACATGATTTTCCTCTCCACAAATCATTCAGTTCTCCTTATCAGCTGGGCTGCTCTTCCTCTCACTCCTACTTTCTGAAAGGAACATGACCCAAAATTAGGAAACAGGCACTGGCTTTACAGAGAATAGATGCTTTCTTTGCATAAAAACCTGTAAGCACCACTTGGTTGTGAGAAATTAGAATGACATTAACTTACAATGAATAATGTTTCCATCACAAACCAGGCTGCTGATCAATTAATGCAATTTAGGATCCTTTTTAGCCTAAGAACTTGCTGATATGGGAAAAAATGGCTGAAGGGAAAAGGCTGGATGACATACTCTGCTGAGCTGTATGTGAAGAGTGATGTTTGAATTCACTAGTCAGCATAACAAGGAGACAGAGAAGGCTCTTACTGCTCATAAAAGAAAAATAATCTGAACTGTATACATTTTTGTTAGTGCTTAACAGGAAAAAATGAGAAATTAAAAGGTAAAAAAAAAGAGATGTTGAATAAGGGCAAAATAAGGAGCGATTAACTTCATGTGGTGTGTAGAGCAATTTCCTCCAGCACATCCTCTTCACAAATGAGGCACAGCAGGAATCAAGACCAATGGAGGCAGCAGTGATTTTTCCAGAGCACTTACCAGTAGAACTTACCATCCATAAATGATAAATAAGAATAGGTAGTTCCAGCCCAGAGTTGGGTTCTGCTGTTCTAACTATCATATAAACATACAAGAAGCCAAACCTGCCCCCAAATACTCGCAGTCTAAAGGCAATAAAACTAGATGAGGAAGGAATGGCAAGTGTTACATGGCAGCTTGTATCACTGAAGGGAGAAAGAAGCAGGGCAGGTCAATTTACTTAAGGAAAGGAGAATTATAAAGAAGGGCGTTATGGAAAACGGGGGGAAGGACTGGATAGGAGGTGACTTGCTTATGGCCTCAATTTCCTGGTTCAGAAACCACCCTGAGCCAAGTAGGCACAGACGTTTGCCTCGTGCAGTCTGTGGGCTGCAACCACACACCCCTGTGCAACATGGGACTCTGCAGAGGACTCTCACGAAAAGTGCAGGACTGAGTCCCTTCCCAGCCATGCACAGCCAGTGCCTCTCAGCATCCACACTCTGCATAGACATGATCACTCAGAGCTTTCAGCAGCTAGTAAAACTCCTATTTCACAACTGTCTCTGAGAGAAGGAGACCCAGGCAGTGACCCAGGCTGCCAGAGGAGTGCTCTGTATAAACATTTGCTCCTCTTAACCTTTATCATCCTTTGCATTTTCCAGTGAAATCTCTCAGGTGCCAAGAAATCCCAAACAGCATCTTAAATCTATCGGGATTACTTTGTAATACAGCCATATGGGAATAACCATGGAGACCCTTCTGGCTCTTCCCCTGCCTGCACACCGATGCTCCTTTTTAATGAAAACTAGGACTTCAAAAAGGAGCATGGGAAACAATGCACAAACAAGCTTATCCCAGTATTCAGTCATTTGAGGGCCAGTGTGAAGGTCCAAGTCCCACAGTCTACCTGAGAAAGCAGTGTCACAGGATTACAGAAGATTTTAACTACAGGAATGCACCGTTTTTAGGCTTTCAGAACTTTGCTGGTGCACTAAGCTTAAACATTTGACATCTCCAAGCATTTTTCTTCTAGTCCATGGAAAATGCTCCCTTTCTAAGTGCTTATTAAATCTCTTTGGATATGAAGTGGATGATTCTGGGTTTCTGCCCTCTCACAATAATGAGCAAATGGACAAATGGGTATCCATTCTGTTAGCTCCCCTATTGATTTTGAGATTCATAGTATAATCAATTTACTTCTCTCTCCCCAGACTTCTGCCTCAGGGCAAGGAGAACTATACTAATGGTATGGGAGAGTTGGACTATCTCTCTTTGGTGCTGATCTGTGAACATACACTCAAATTCCTTTTTGTTTTGTTTTGTTTTTATTCCTGCCTCCGTAAGGAGCATATTCACTTGAGGAGGTCAACAACTGGGTAAGTCCCAGTTTCCCATAACATTTACTATCCTCCCACATTGTGGCCCCAGCAAACTAATAGTGCTCACTCACAACTTACTAAGATAGTCAATTCACAATTCTTACCATCATCACTTAGGCTTTATCTACTTCTCTTCAGTCATATGAACACTGTTTCTATGTTGATATTGCCATATTTGAGGTTCGTATCAGTTTGTGACCCACTGGCTAACTCATTACTAACACAACTATTTGGTTTAGGGGAGATTTTCTTCAGCTGCAGAAGTATCCATGTTTCCTTCCTTCCTGAAGCTCACTATACTCCAGTCAAACCTAGACTCGCTAGCAAATAATACAACCCACAGGTGTTCTTGCATCCTTCTTTCAAATGCTGTATTGTCTTGGATAACAATGTTTGCCAGAGTCTCTGGATCAACACATTTTGAGCTCTGGCATGCCTTTCTGCTTAGTTGTAGTCTGTAGATTTCATCTTCTAGTTCCTCCACAGTATTAGACAGTTGTTCATCTGTCTTAAATTTCACAAACCATAAAACACCAGCCAGGTGTTTTCCTCTGCTTTGCAAATTGCAACTGATCAATAAAACTGGTCAGTTTTGTGTTACCTAGTAATAATGTTTCTCTTATTGCTTTGTCTCAGTTCCCATTCAAGTATATGGCAATTCATCAGGGATTATGTTACCTCCCCTGATGGAAAAAGCTGGTGCCTCAGTTTGCATTTTCAATTTGTATTTCTGTACTAAAAACAAAACAAAACAAATGTACCCTCTCATCTTTATTTGGTCCCACCTCGAAAGTCTGAGACATATCAACTGATTAAGAATGAGAGGAAAAAAAATCTTGTGACTGTCTTCATCTTTTGCTTGTACCCTCTGTCTGCATAAAAGGCTTTTTCAGTTGGCCTCTGCTTTACCAGAGCAACGTCAGCTGTGGTGCCAATTTTAGCTGTGACATTTTCCCCACTCAGAATATTTTCTTAGTCCATTATACTCCATGTACCATCTGCTCTACAATAGTCATACACTGCCAAGAAGCCTGGTCACAGTCTGCTTTATGCAGTGGACAAGCCCTAATTGCTTAGCCTGGCACAACACGAGCCACCGCATAGCAAGGCATCCAGTTCCAGCTGCTCGTGCCATGGTTTCTCCAGGACACAACACTCCAGCACAGTCTCAGAGGCAGCTGTGAACACCGATTAGTTCCAACACAGAACAGTCATGCTTCCATTCAACTTCTCCAAAGACAGAAGGGAGCAACCACTCTGTAGGCCTCCAGATGCCCCTTGTTCGCAGTTTCACGCTGAGAACGTGACAGAAAGGAAGAGGCTGAGAGACTGGAAGTTGAGCAAAGCACTCCACATCCTGGATACAATAATATGAATGGTTCTACTCTCCTTCCTGGTGCTAAAGCATGATGGAGGGGTGAGGAACAGGAAGGCTGGGGTTATAGTGTTGTCCCAATTTTTGTATTAGATGCACCCTTAGTAAGTATGAGTCAAGATCATCTAACCTGTTAAACAAAGGACAGATGTACAGGCTGCACAGGCTGTACAGCTGTTGGCTCTGAACACCTTGGTGCCAGCACTGTAGAATGCAAGCATCCAGTTTCACCCTTCTCCCTCATGAGTTGGCCATGGCTCCTCAGAGCTGCAGGCAGTGACACAGACCAACCTGCCAATAGAAACACCACAGTCCAAGGTACCACTCAATATCTCTGTTCCGCCTCTGTTTCAGTGCCTACTGGAAAGAGATGCCAAGTCTGAACACAGTACTGACCTAAAGAGAGCAACTTCACAGTCCCACAGCCCTGTGAGACCCCAGCATCCTTTGTTAACCAAACAGGAAAGTCTTCTTTTCCTGACAAATCACACCAGTGCACTCTGAGCTGGCACTGTCTCTGGGTCTGTTGCGCTTTCAGCCTGTACAGACAGATGAATGTTGATATGACAATGATACATTTTCTTTTTGATCACTAGCTATTTAGAGAGGAAATGGTAGGTCAGATACTACTACTACATGGTGGAAATCAGGGCAAGTTTTGGTGTAATGGGAAGGATGAATAATATAATGTACTAGGAGTCCAGTACTGCAATATTAATACTCACTTGTTAAACTCTATTGTAATTCCCCATCAAAGTTGCCTTTTCTTGAAATGCCTCAAGGCCCAAATCTGTGGGATGCTGTAGTCCCTCCATGAAAGCCAGTAGAAACTGATGGCACAACTCAGCATTTTGTAGGATAAGGCTCCTGATAACAAATAAGGTGGCCCTGAGTAAGAATGCCTACAAGAAGACTTAGTCGAGAGATATACTGCTTGGAGATGGGCCAGGAAAGAACTGTGCCTGAGGAGGCTGCCTGTGGGAAAAAAGTCCTTTGCAACACTTCAAAACACACATGCTAGTCCCACTCACCCCTGTCCTGGGAGGCAGGAAAAAGCAGCTCTCAGTCTGTTCCATTTCTGCCTATCATCCAGTTGCTGGGAAGGAATCATTTGGATAGAGCCTCTGCACTTTGCTTGGTTACAGGTTTCGTTCATAGAAGCCTTTCCAGGGAGTCGCTTATTCTGGGGTTGGCAGATCCCACTCTTACAAAAAGCAAGGATGAGCCAGTCCTAAATAAAGAGAAAGAAAAGTGCAAGAAAGGCAAGGAGAGGAGCTACATTCTTACAAATCACTTTCTGGACTGGCAGCTAGTTAGCATTTACAGTAATTCAAATACTTATTATCTGAAAAAAATTACTGTTGCATAAAATGCAGTTGAGGCAATTTTACATGTAGCTTATTAGCAGTAATGGATTATACTGAACACACCATAGTGTGTTATACAGTGAGATATAAAGCCAACAAGATTGAAATGTAATTTTATTCTATTCTTCTTTTCCTTGAAATGGGAGGGGCCTGCTGAAAACAAAATGGAGATTACTAAAGTAGGAAACTGTAAAATGGCAAACTAAATTTCAGCTGACTTCACACAGTAATTAATGAGAGAGACAGCTTCTCTGGTCATGTGCATCTTATGCATCTCTGCTGGAATGGCTGCTCAACTGGAGAGCAGCTCATCTATAAAACAAATGAAGTAGAAAGAAAATGGGAGCAGTTAATACAAACAGAAATTTGTCTAATATTTTTGAGGAGTTAAAGAAATATTAAGGCACTACATTTTGAAATTTGTGTAAGTCACTGCAGTTTCTAGGGTAACAATTTAGCAGTACACAAATTAAACAGAAACAAACAGCAAGTTGTCAATGCAACAAATTATTGCCTCACGGGTAGAGACAATTAGACAGTTACTGCCATCAACAATAATATTATTTCACCTTACTCTCTTTCACATCGTGCTGAGAACATTCCCCCTAAATAACAATTATCTCTGAGGTACAATTATATTTTCTTTTAAAAAGGCGTTTTCTTTCTTTGATATCCAAGGGCTATTAGACAAAAACATGACTTTGACTGCAAATAAGAAAAGACTCTAGTTGTCTTGTCTACAGTTAATCATTACCAGCTCCTCCTACCACCCTATTAAAGATCTAGACAATTCAATGCTGGAAGGTAGCACTGCTAAGTGTCTAGTGCCACCTTGTGAGCAAAATCCCAAACACCCTTCCCTCATCATTTTTAGCCAAACTACCTATGCAGTAGAGAAAAAAAATCCAACTTTTGCATGAAAAGTAACTTCATGGTAAGAGCTCCAGATTTAGAGACAAAACATGAGACTAAGCCTCTAACCAGGCCAGACAAGAGCTTGATAAAATAGAGACAGTCTAGAAAGAAGATAGATACAGTACAGTTTCTATCAGTACTTTACAGTACAGCTGATGGGAAGAGAAGCTATTTCTTTTCCACTGCATTGCAAACAATACCTAACATTACCCTTGCGCAAGAAATGTACATCATGTCAGCTGCACACTTTTCTAAACAACTGTGGTGGTTTTACCACAAATTCAGTGATTTTGGACCAGAGACTCTGAGAGAAGTCACAAACACACCCCAAAAATGAAGAAAACACACAAATATCACAGTTTATATTTTCGCAAACACCAAAACCTGACAAATAAAGTGCAAAACAGACAAACAAATTAAATTTTTCCAGGGCCCGCGTTTGAGGTGAGGACGCTCTGGAGATAGTGCTTGTCTCTCTCTCCCTCTGGGCCTGGCTGAGAGACTCCGGGGTAGTTAGAAGGGAGCACATGGTCTGAAGATCCCCTTAGCCGTGAGCCTCTGCCCGGTTTCGACTGAGGGAACAACTCAAGAAAATGATAAAAAAACCGCGTACCCCCTCCCTCCCTTAGCCCAAGGAGAGATTTAGTGCAGAAAAAAAAAAAGGGAAGATGTGGTCTTCGACCCCTGGGGAATAGCTGCAAGGTAACCCCCAGGTCACCTGCCTCCGCGGGAAC
>VYZS01081288.1:47838-71871 GCA_013400695.1 Neodrepanis coruscans | reverse complement strand
CAACACCAACACTGACAGACCAATCTTCCTTCCTTTTTTTAGCCAGTTTCTTTTCAAAACCTCTGTTTCTTCTGCATTCAGGCTTCAAATGGCAGTAGACAAGGTTGCACTGAAACTACTCACTATAAAGGAACTCATACTATAAATCCCTCGGGCTGCCAAACACAGGTGTCGTCAAATCTCCAACCTCCCTCCACAAGAGTTGGATTTGCAGTATTCTGACCAGGAGTAGACTGAAAAAACAGGAGAGATAAGGCAATGAGCAGCACTGATGCTTTTCTAACAATTTTTATTGTTAGAAAATAGTGTCTGCTCCTGCCACCATATAATTATAACTGAAACTCTTCCACTAAATCTAAAATTATTTTGTATCCCTTATCAATGCACTTCTGTATCTTTTATTCATCTCTGCCCACCTCTTCTCCCCCCACTCCCACTCCATCTCATGGATTTTAAATACCTACTTCATCAGTTTTTATGATCAGGTTTGGCTGTATCAGTGTGCCCTATTTTCCCAACATCAAGGGTCAGCAAGAAAAAGGGTGCATCAGATCTCCCATTCTAAAGTGAGTCCCTTTGCCATCTTAAGAGTTGAAACCAGCTCTCAGGGAAGTCAGATGTACTTTTCCCCTTGACTTTGACAGAAGGAGCCTTTTATCATGTTCTTTTCCATTCTGGGAAAGTACTTGCAGTTTTGCTCTTTTATCCATACCCTTTACAAGAATGGCTGATGCAGTGGTTAGAGGCCTTCTTGAGGACAGCAATCATGAAACTATACAGTTTTTGATTCTCAGACAATTAATGATGGGGATCAGCAGAATGACTATCTTAAATTTCCAGAGTGCAGGCTTTGGCCTGTTTAGGAGACAGGTTGACAGAGTCCCTTGGGAGGCAGTCCTGAAGGGCAAAGGAGTCCAGGAAGGTTGGATATGATTCAAGAAGGAAATCCTAAAGTTGCAGGTGCAGGCTATACCCTCGTGCCCAAAGACAAGCTGGAAGGGAAGACCAGCCTGGCTGAAAAGAGGGCTTTATCTGGATCTCAGGAAAAAATGCAGAGTTTATGATCTGTGGAAGTAGGGGCAGGCTACAAGGATGTCTTGAGGTTATCTAGGAAAAAAATTAGAAGGGTCAGAGTCAAACTAGAACCTTATCTGGCTATTATTGTAAAAGATAATAAAAATGTTTCTATAAATACAATAGCAACAAAAGCAGGGTTAAGAAGAACCTCCATCCTTTACTGGATGCAGGAGGAAACACAGTAACAAAGGATAAGGAAAAGGCTCAGGTACTTAATGCTGCCCTTTCCTCAATCTTTAATACTAAGACCAGCTGGTCTCCAGGTACCCATTCAATTGGAAGACAGGGACAGAGAGCAGAATGAAGATTTCCATAATCCAAGAGGAAATTGTCAGTGACGTAGTATAACTGTATGGCCAGCAGGTCTAGGCAAGTGGTCATCACCTGGTACTCGGCAATGATGAGTACTGTGCCCAGTTTGGGCTCACAAGAAAGACACAGAGATGCTGGAGCGAGTCCAGAGAAGGGCAACAAAGCTCATGGAGCACAAGTCCTATGATTTTAAAGGCTCCAGAAAATGTCAAATCAAGACACAGAAGCAAATTTCTCATACCTTACTTATATTTATCCCTCTTACTTAACTGATATTTATGAATGCAATCATCAGTAGCATATTCACAACTCTCTACAAGGCTAGATGAAAAAAAAATGTATCATCACAATAACAGACAGTTACACTACAGCTACCTGTGCCGCAAAGCCATTTGAGTGTCCCTGGAGCAAAGTCTGGCAGTGCACATCTTCAGCTTTGTTTAGTATTTAAATATAAACAATGCCAATGTTGCAGCTACAGCTTTAGTTGCATGCTGTTTGAGTATGCCAGGCACATTCAAGCTCCTCTCTTTTTATATTTTATTTTATGGGATATCCATCTTTTTATTACAGTACTACAAAATGCTGCCTGACATTGAAATTCCTGCCAAACAATAGGCTAGCCTGGCACATTCTGCTAGCATTGAAAAAATAGTCTTGCTCCTTCATCAGTCATTCACAAGAAGCCTTTTATTTTATAGAAGTACTAATACCTCTTAGGATCTGTTCTAACTGTGAAATCGTTCTATCTTGCTGATCTACTATTAGTGACCAAATCAGGAAAAGAGCTCCCATGAAGAAGTCTGTAAAAATGAAGCATAAACTGTGCACTACAGAATCAAAGTAAAAAGTCTCTGTACTCCAGCAACACTTGACAAGCTTACCCTCTCTTCAGTGGGATTTTGAGAACACCACTGCCCTACTTTAAGAGATATATGTTGTTTATGCTGTAGAGTCTGTAATATTTCTTTTTCCTTTAAGGTTTAGTTATGGGGGGTTTTAAAGCCTTTATTTAGTGGCTTGGAAAGGAACTTTTAAATATCAGAGCAGGCTAGTATCTTGCACAGAGAGAAGTCTATAAGGGGAAGATTTTTCAGTATTTCTAAAATACATTTTGGCTATTTTTTGGCTTGGTTGTTTCAGTTTACTTGGAGGTAGGTTCCTTTCTCTTCAGAGTTTTATTCTAACAGGCTTTGTTTTGGCCATTGTGTCCTAAGTACAGGTCAAGAACATACAGGTAGTTGCTGATCCTTAATTTAGTAACTGCCTTCAAAATAAAACCAAAACCTGAAACTGTTGTGGAAAGCAGAAGTCTTTAGTGGCATACACTGTGGAGCCAAGAGCACATGCTACTTTATCACGTGGAAACTCATGAACATCTGCATATTCAACTTCCAACAAGTGACTCACATTCATCCAGACAAGAACTACAAACATGATGTTCTCTGAGGCTAGGTCCTAAAGGACAGGACAAAACACCCTCAAATACTGAAGATAAAATCAGTGATTAGATACTTCAGCCAGCTTAGTCTAAGAAGTTGTACAGGATTGCAAACTATCTTTTTGAAGGTAGTTTAATAAAAAATAGTGGCAATGGTTCTGTGGCTTCTTCAAAGTATTTTCATGTTCCTATGAAATTTGTTTTGCTAATGAAATAAATAGATCAGAACATTTATGGTATTTGTGCAGAAAAGACTTGTTTCCTTCCTTCCCGTATTCTTCCATCCTATTTTTGAATACTCTGGTTTTAGCAAAACAGCAACAGGTCTGTTACATTTAAAAGAAAAATATTTTTATCATCTATTAGATGAAAAAATTCCAATTAAATGTCATATTTCACACAAAAGCTTGAAGCCAAAATTAAGAAAAATACAACAAAAGTGCATAAAAATCCGTGCATTTCAGATGCACAATGACCCTACATGTATGAACATTAACTATCTCATTGAATAGCAGCTTTTCTGCTTTTCAAAATTTACTATAGAAATCCAAGACAAATGGACTGTAGAAAAATATTGAGTGGAGCCTAGACAGCAGGCAGGCTTGTCTTGTGACTTGTCTGCTTTCTGATTTTTCCCTGTAACTACCCCCCAGTTATTCCCATTCTAAGTTCTTTGGATACTACAAGCATCAGAAACCTAAGCTGGAGTTGATATGGTGTACATAGATTAAACAAGGGGAAGACAGCAGAGCATCCCAGAGCAGGAACTCTGAAAAAGCACTGAAGAGACAGTGAGGTATAAAGAGTCTTACAAGTCAAGGAAGCAAAAACAAATCGGGATTTATATTTTCAGTCAAACAGCTGCTTTTCTAAATATTTCACTTTGTACATTCTACAAGCATGTAAGTTAAACCTGTGTTTTTGTGTCTTCAAAAGCAATTAAATTTTCCAAGGATGAGACCTGAGACTTGCTGGAAAACAGAGTGAACGTTCCCAAATGGAATCATTTAAGTAGAGCTACACAAAATCCCTATTTGTTTGCAAGAATCACACAAGTCTTTTCCTTGAGCCCTTGTCTTCCCTGATTACATAGAACCAGTGTTTTCTCCCTGCTGCAAACACAATGATTGCTGCATATCAGCCTAGGAAGTGGAAATGAAAAGGGTTCTCTAATGGAACATCTTACCTGGCCAATAGCTTTTATTTTTGCAATGAATGCCTCTGTGTGCCTCCCCACAGTGTAGGCTCACCATCTGCCTTTGTTCTAATAAATGAACTCGCATTAAAAACACAGAATGCAAACATACTCATATCCTGAATCTACTGCACCCAAGGGCCGGATGTTTTTGCAAAATGTATAACTAGTAAATGTTTGGTCCCAAACATTTAAAATGGCTCACAATCTTTCCTGATAACAAGCAAAACTAGTGAAAAAATCATCATAGCTATATTATGGGAGGTAAAAATCCATAAAGAAATACTTATCTATTTTCACCGACTGTATCTCAACAGTATCTTTCTAATATAAAATTCTGCTTCCCACAGAGTATTGAGTGTATTACTAATATCACATACAAATAGATGATACCTTTCTGCCTTCCTGTAACATTGGTCTAATTCTGGAAGCTGCAGGTTTTCATTTCCAAACTCTGACTTTCTAGATGAACAACTCATTTAATTGTATGTCATCTCTGGCCTGTGAAACCCAGGAAATGTTTTTTTCCCCAGTAAATCAAACATAATCTTACCTTTCTTCCTTCACATACTGATGCTCAACACCGATATCCTCTACAATTATATCTATCTTTCAAATAACTCTTCCATAAAACACTTCCTCATTGGTAATTTGTATCCCTCAGTTTATTCAGGTGTATGAACTGTAGAACAGATCAAACAAAAAAAATGACGATATAGATCAACTTTCAGATTTCGTATACGAGTTTTCTGCTATGAGACCAAGGCTGTATGTTTTACAGTTGGCTGCTGATGCTTGAAGGTGCTGGAGTTTCAGGTCCCATTGTTATAGCACTTGGTTTTATAGAAATGATGCACAATCAACCATGGCCATAGTGTTGTACTAACTGCTTAAATATTCTGTCTTTGAAACTCAAGGAAATAGCCTTTTAGCTACCAAATGAACATAAAATCTGCTGTGATACCATTATTGTAAAGTTCAAATGGTTTATTCTCAGTAGTGCATATTTTTAAGGACAGAAAGATTATTCATGCATACAGTAGAGGCATGTGTAGATTTCTGTCTAGTCTTAGCCTGTTGTCAAGAACAGTGGATGATATCAACCAAATTGGACGAAGCAGTAAATGTCAGATGACTTAAAGACTTCATACTTCTGTTAATTTCATGAAAACGGCCAACAGACAGACCTCACTCGTGTCTTCACTGAGGCACTGCCCATTAACATCATCCCTTAATTCACACTGCCCAATTCCAGTAGGAGACATCAGAGAATCCCAGATTGAAAAGTGGCATTTAGAATTCCCTGACTGCAGGAAAAGGTTTAACCTTCCGAAAAGGCTGAAGAGCTGGGGAGGAGTACATCCACTTTTCTCAGCAGTACAACAGCTACATGCACCCCCATCAGTTACTCTGTCTCACATGATTAGGCAACACTTACTTAAAGCTGACTCAACTTCCCCAAACTTTAACACAGTTACAAAAAACTTGCAATGGTCTAGAGTTCACAGAAACCGAGTCATAGAGGCCGAGTTAAGCTTTCTGATCATTCATCTCAAAATAACATCTGCTTTATAAGAACTGTAGCTGAAGGCCTTTCTGGCAGGGGCACTAATGCATGCTACTTTATTTTCCAGATCTGCTGAAAACGAGACTGAATAAGAAACAGTAAAAAAATTAGAAAATCTGCTCTCCATTTAACTTATTGCTACACAAAAAGTGACAGTAGTTCCTCAAACAGTAAGTAATACGTGAAAACACTGAAGCTACAGCAACCCCCAAAAAAGGTGTATTATTGTTCTGGCAATAGTTAGTTCAGTGTAAAAATTAAGTCAATGGCTTTTTTGCAGCTAAGTCCAATGGATTTACTCAGGTCTTCTGATTAATATTTTTGATACTTGCCTGCATCTCATTTTTGGGACGAACAGTTTGGTGCACCTGCCTTTGAGTATGCTGACAAACATATAGCAAAATGATGAAGTGCCACATAAGGCATTTCTTCAGTCTCATTTATGTGCTGTATATTCTAAAAGGACCAAAGCTCTAGTCTTGAAAGGCACTTGGTGTTACAGGGTTCAAACCCAACTAAATATCAAGACAGTTCAGACTACATGTAGTCATTGACAGAGCTGCTGTACTAAAGATGAACATTTGCTAAGATAAGACAAAAAATGATGTATAACTATCATAGTTATAACCCTTTCTAACATGCTTTTTCTTGTACTGTAAATGTTACTAGTTTGATATTTATTACTACCATGGCAGAAAGAAATAATGGGTCGTGTGCAGAGGTCAGCAATGCATAAATCTCCAGGATAATACTATCCATAAAAAAAAGGAGATGACATGTAATAACCCTCCTCAAAAAGCCATTAGGAGAACTGTGTGATTTAAGCTTTTTTTCCTCTGAGGACAGTTTGTGATACAATATTCAGCTTTGGGGCTCATGGTTTCAGAAAAAACAAACAAATGAACAAAAAAAAAACCAACAACCAAAAAACTGTTGTGCCCTGAAGCAAAGTAATGATCTCTTTCAAATTTATTTGTAGACACGAGCTGAATAAGACCTCTGGCAGCTCCAATTCATTAAAATAATTTTGACTGGTTAACTTTGTAACATTCAACTCTAGCTGGAAAATTACCAGTTCTGTCCTTTCACGCACATACAGCCAGAGTTAAGAGTGCTGAGGAAAAAAAATCATTGTCACATCTTATGGCTACTTTGTCAGAAACAAAGGCAAATAGTCACCTCTGGTCCATATCAGATGTGTACGACTGGGTCATCTAGGAACACACAACTCCAGTGGAATGAAAGCCTGATTCACTAAATCACATACTCAACAACCACAACCTCTCTGGGCCCTATACCAGTATTGGACCTTCCCTTTGTACACACAAAGAAAATCTCAGTATTTCATTGGAGTTTCCCTTGTTGCAATATGTACATTATACGAGATCAGCACAGGCCAGTGCACAAGTCACCAGATACTTCTGAGCTTTCTCTGCTGCAGTGCAGCTGTTCAAAATGCAAGTTAAAAGATCCAGGCATGTTTTTGAAATTATATCATCCAAGAACACAGAAAAGGTCCTGCAACGTGAAGTGCCACAGCTGCTGAAAGGAAAGCATGAAATTCCTTCAAGCAGTTAAGTCTATGGCAAGCTAAGAGCCATAGCAACAATACAGTGGCTTTTAGTGGCAGGAAGAGCAAAGACCAACACAACTTTCTTGAGAGTGATGAAGAAGACTTAAGACATCAGCTCAGCAAGAAGCAGCTGGTTACACTTCATACCAAAGAAAGTACTCCTGACTTGCTGATTTCAGTTCCAAATGGGAAACTGACTTACACAACCTCAACTATTTCTAACAATCAAATGAAGAACATCTCAGTTTAGTAAGGGACAAGGACAGCCTAATCCACTAACATGCTTCTTGAAGCACAAAATCAGAAAAATGAGGATATTATTTAGAATATAAAAAATTCTTTACGTATCTCAGCTCAGCATATTAAGATGATACCATTATTAAAATACCAAACCAACTTATATTATACAGCCAAGTCTCTTTCATTCCTGTTAATCTTACAAGAATGGGAAGTACATGAAGTTCTGTAACTTTAAAAAGCCCCAGAAACCAGAAGTGATAGGAAACACAGGAAACTTATTTAAAAATAGTTTTTAATAAAAATGAAAATAACCATTATGATGATAATTAATGGAAGCTAATGCTCAAAATTAACCATATTTAGTGTGCTTTACCTGATCCTCCAACAATGTTGCACAGGTATTACTTAAGAAGCAGGAACACAGACGTTCATCAGGCTGCCTGCATTAGTAAACCATCTTAAAAGTGAATTAGGAAGAGCGTTCTTATTTTGTATCCGAGGATTAAAACCAATAAGAGGCACTGCATGCTATTATTTCTTGTTTACCAGAAAGATCAGCACACACACAAGGCTATGTGCTAGCTTCCATTTCAAACAAGAAAGGCTGTTGCTAATCAGCAAGAACTTATGTCTTACTGAAAGGCTTTTGAAATTTGCCTTGCAGAAAAACTCTTGGAACGCGCAAGTCTTCTTTCCTGTTCACAGTTTCTCGCTGCACATATTCATTGACCACTTGCTCATATCCCTCAGCCTTGAAAAGCTGAGATAAGAACTCTGGAAGAGAATTTAAAACAAAAAAAAGAGAGGATGAAATATTATGTTTAAGCTATTTTTAAAACACCAGACAGCATTTATATAAGCATATGTTCTTATGTGTTACAGTATGAAAACCACACAGGCCTTCAGATTTCAAGCTGTTCTATGCAGGCAGACTGCTGAATGAAAATCAATTGAGATCTCCTTTAGAAACATCAACCTAAGCAAAACAGCTTGTAAAACTGGGGCTTAAACTAGTTACTCAGTTGAATTTCCAAAAATTGCCACATTTTTTATTTTTATTGAGCTTTGTCATTCTTGTTGTGACTGATGCCAGTGTACTTTCACTTTGTGCAGCTGACCTTCTCTAGCTGCATACATCACTCACTACAAATATTTCAAAGGTAATCCAGCCTTGTAGACACATCTCTGCTTGGGGAAGAAAAACACCCTACATTGTGTGCCACTGTTCAACAGAAAAATGGAAGAAGTGGCAAAGGGGATATGGTGGTACCAAGCCTTCACTAAGTCAAACTCAAAGTATTTTCCATAAACAGAAGAATTTTATTCAGAGCATAAGGTGGAAGTACCTCACAAACAGGGTGACCTGTGCAGCAGGGAGGGCTGCTCATGCTGTTGGCTTGTCATGTTTATTAAAAATTGTAATTTTTCCTTTCCTGCACCTTAGTTCACTTACTCAGGCAGTAATTTCACAGCAAATTTAAGCCATTTCTAAATGCTTGTTCCTTGACAGAAAACAAAGACATGCCATTTTTCACTGCTCAGGGGGATTAGCTGGATGAAACACCGATCATGTGGGTAGAGGAAGCACTAGAAAAGATGTTGTGATGAGGAAGGTGAGACCACCCACTTTGGTGGCACTGCAGGCTTATGTCAATGTAAGCCCACCATGGAGCCCACATGCACTGGTTGTAAATAATGTGTGTTCATGTAAAATGGGGGACCCTCATCGATGAAATATAAACAAACAGCACTTAATTGTGGACCTATTGAAATCTCATTGTAAGGAAGTTGCACATATTTCATAACACAAAATTACAACCACGCATTCCTTCAGAAATCTAGTATTATTTCAAACAGTAAAAGAATGGATTGGTTTTTTCCATGGAAGAAGTTCAGTGTTGTTATCTGAAGCCAGATTCATTATAATAAACATCACTCAAATCATCCCATGCAGCAATTACTCAGTATAGCAGTCTAGTGCCAAACAAATGAAAAATAGCATGGGTTGCAACCTAAGCAGAAATGATGGGAGTCATGTCTCCAGTAACAAAAGAATTCTCAAGCATTAAGTAATATTTACATGAAAATTTGTGAGATGAGTGAGATCACAATGATTAAAAATGGGGGCAGAAATTATCTGTGAGACAGTCACAGATGAGCCCAAGGAAAAGCAATGGCTAATATGAGCAATATAAAATAAATTCTCTTTTCTCTTTCCTTCCTCTTCCTCCCCCCACCTCAATTCTTCCACCAAAAGAAAGATGCATACTAGCAAGGAATTTCTCATTCAGAAACAATTGTAACACACAATAAAAGTAGGATTTAAAATTCCACAGCAATATCAGTCTCTTACTTGTTCCAGCTAGCATCCCTTCTCTTTGCAAGAGCTAATTGTTTAAACAGAACTAACAATCACTTAATAAATAACAGTTCTAGAAATGCCTCAAGGAAGCTGTAGCATAGTCTGCATTATCTTAGATTTCATCATTGTGAAAGAATAGAGAGAGCTCAGACAAGATTAATGGTTTTTATATATCAGAAACAATCAGGTAATATATTATGGCGTAAAATATGACTAACATTTACTTGGCTCCAAGTTAGTCTCTTCAGTGGCTATATTTTGCCTTAGACTAAGAACAAAGAGCCCCACAGAAATAAACTCACAGCTCTTATTACACAATGCTCTAGAACTGATGAGGGGAGTAACAAATTTAGCCTGAGGAATTGGGAGTTAAAAGCTATTGCCAAACTATAATCCCAAATCATTCTGAGAGTCTAAGCAAATTCCTTCATGTCTCTGTGCTTCAAATTCTCCACCAGTAAACTGCAATAATCATATTCCTCCCTAAACCACTATGAGCACTGAAAGAAAAACTTTATATACTGTATCACATGGAAATGTTTTTGCACCTTCTTTACTGGGAAAAAAACCCAAATGGACAGAAGACAGAGTGATCACAGCTAGTCAGTGATATCCTAGCAGGATTTGTGCACAAGCTTCTCAGCACTGTAGTCATGGTTCTGCTTTAGAAATCAATCAATAAACCTCCTTTTGCACACAAGGAATGGTCTTGCACAAAGAATGATGCCAAGAGAACTGCTTAGTTACTTCATGAAGATGATCAATTCTCTAACTGAGCATTGGACTTTTTCCCATAGCTAACAAACCATCCAAACAAAATTCAGCAAATTCAGAAACTGCTGCTCTTAGCACATCATAGCACATACAACAAGCCTGTAAACAAGAAAGTGCTCCATAAAGTCCTGCAAGTCTAAATAACCTCTTCTTCCCCAAAAAGGATGGTAAATTAAATAAACCACAATTTTACAGTTCACCTGCATAAAACAAAACTTCCATGGGCTGTTCCCAGACGCAAGTTTAAACACAAGGTTCACCAAAAAGAACCCACTCTACAGTATGCCTTACCTTCAGTAAAAAAATAAGATCTTGTCCCATCTTGTCTAACATAAAAGTTTTCTCCAAGTTTGCTGCTGGATTTAAACCTGAGCATTGCATGGTCATACACTCCATAGTCTCGGAACAAGACACACTTGCCTGGCTTCAATACCTGTCACATAATACATACACCCTTTAATAAGGTAAACAGATTCAGCCATAGGTAGATGTATTTATTTGTATACACATACAGACACACATATAATTAAGACAACATAGACTAAAATATTCAATAAGGAATGATATATATACGTATACATATATAATTCATTCCTTGTCCAACAAAAAAAAGGTTGTGTAAAAACTGGATCATCCACTCTTAAAAATGTTTCCCCATAAACAGGAGACTGCAAACAGTTTTAGAATACCTGGGTATACCTTGGGTGCTGATCAGCTGAATAAGCAACACTCTTCAAATACAGAGAAAAGAAGAAAATCCATCATTTAACAAAAAGTCTCAACAGGGCATTTTCTTTGTTGGGTAGTATACTGTTTCGCACCTGATTTTCTTTAATGGTTAAGAATAAAATTTAGAAAACTGTGACATTTCTTTTTTTCCATGGGACAATGAAAAATGTCCAATATATTAAGAAATAAATAAGAACCAAATTCAGGAAAACAGGTTGTGGATTTTGGTTGTTTGGGGTTTTTTTTTATTTGTTCCTAGTTAAAAAAAAGAAACCATAAAGAGTGTAAAATTTATAGATACATGGTCATTGGCCGTGCTGATTTTAGGTATCTGATACATGCAACTTTCCTATGTCATCAAATACCAGCTGTATGTTAGAGGAGAAAAGAAGTACTTGCCACTTGCCAGTTTGTGCAGAAACCTGCAACTGACTTCAATGATTCAGGCATCTCCACAGAGAAAACAATAATTAGCCTTTTCATAAGCATGAACTAGGAACCAATCCTGACTTTGGAAAACAGCTGGAGATGTACCAAAAAGCCCTAACATTCCCTTTTCAAACTATTAATGATAAAACAATATCAGATAATATAAAACCCTGAATACACATATATGCATACATAAAAAATATGTTAACTGTTTCCCTCAGCAGTCAATATATGACAGCTCAGAAAAGTTCAGAACAATCTTTTCAGAACAATCACAGTTCATATGGTTTTAAACAATACTTTGGATGGGCCTATCCTAGTCTGTCAACTAACAAAGACAGCCTAGGGACACAAGTCTCTCTAGATTAGTGTTGACCTCGGAACACTCCATTTTTAGTTCACCACAGATCAATCATGTTTAATAACAGCAACATCCTAATTCCAAGTCACTATATCCCTGGAAGTCAATTTTGGCTCACTATCATTCCCAACTTATCAACACAGACATCTCTGCAATCTATAAACATTATTCGTAGCATGCAACCCCAGTCACAGCCTTAAAATCGTAAAATCACAGAACGGCCTGAGCTGGAAGGGACCTGAAAGATCAACTAGTTCCAACCCTCTGCCATGGGCAGGAACACCCTTCACTAGAGCAGGTTGTTCAGAGCCCCATCCAGCCTGGCCTTGAACACTTCCAGGGATGGGGCATCCACAGCTTCTCAGGGCAACTGGTTCCAGCGCCTCACCGTAAACCCCACAGTAAAGAATTTCCTCATAATAATTAATCTAAATCTACTCTCTGAGTTTGAATCCACTCTCCCTTGTCTTGTCACTATATGCTCTTATAAAGTCTACCTCCATCTTTCCTGTAGGCTCCCTTCAGGTACTGGAAGGCTGCCTTTTACATATCTTTTTTTAGGTTGATGGCATGAATACAAGGAGAAAAAAAAACACTATAAAACATATTTTAATCCTGTATACTAAGTGAACAAACTAAATACATCCAAGAAATATAATATTAAAGATTGTCATGACAAGAGTGGTTATTTTCTCAGAAAAAAAGTACTTTTAAGCCAAAAAGGAGAGTGCCTCAAAGGCTGCAAAATCTGCTGGTGTTACCTTGTAAATGTTCTTCAAGACAAGATGCATTTTGTCAGGATGAATAGCAGAAAGCACAAAAATAAGTGTGACAACATCCACAGAATCTGCAGGTACATTGTCTAGAAGATCATCTTTGGTAAGATCGCACTGGAACACTTTACACCTTTCAGTACTGTATAAGGCATTTTTCTAGGAAAATTAAAAGAGCAAGCTTTAATTGAAAATTAGCAGCATTTGTTACTGCAAAAGAGTAAAAAAGACTCATGAAGCTAATCCACACAAAACATGGTGGCAAAAGAGCAGCAACTTCCAACAGGCGACTAATGCAAACAGGAATTCTTTGCTGCATACTACAATAGTGAAACTACAACTAGTAGAATAGTCTTTTCTCATGAGTTTGAGAAGGAATGTGCATTAAGACAGTTCAGAAAAGATACCATTTCTGTTTTACCATTGCTTCTACTCTAAAAAATACATAAATACTATCATAGGAAATTCTGTATTACCAAGTGATCAAAGAACAGGTCTTGAGCTACAAGCAGACTGCAAACAGTTGGATTTCCTGTTACATAACCTGCAGATGGGCTGTTCTAGCCCATAGCTCTGCTCAGTAAAAGGAAAGCTGGTCCTGGCAAGAAGCAAGTTTAGCAAGAGCTGTGGAAGTAGATACCACTAAGTCATCCAAACCCCAGGGTACATTCTCAGCCCAACCTCATCCTGGGGTACAGCTACAGCATCCCAGAAAGCTACTGTCCTCTCCTGCTCGCCACACATACTTCTTCCCATCTTTCCCATGAGACATGCTCTTTGTGCCTCGTGGTTCTTGGTCAAAAATGTCCCACAAGACAATGCTTTCAATTAACAGATTTTTTAGAAATTTACTTGTGATTACAAACTTAATAAACAGGAGACTTTTAAAGCCCAAAGTTCCTGCCAGCCCGGCTGGAAGGCTCAACTCTGCACTGTAGTACCCTCTACCCATGAGTAAGTATAAACACACCTACTCCTAACCAGGCTACAAATTTCAAGGTTCTCTTTGGGACACCCTCTATCAAGGGCAAGCTTTCATCACAAAAAAAATGTTGCTTGTACTGCACAGTGAGCAGAGGCACAGTAGTGTTCCCAAAGACATGGTCTTCATAAATTATTCAAGTAATATACCATACTGTTACAATGTGATACTAAAAAGCGAGGTCTTGAGCAATGATTTGGCTTCTTGCATAGGATCTCAACAGAAATGGATCAGTCTTCATTTTTTGGCAGAATATATTCTACCCTCCTTGCACAAAGGAAAGAAAGAGAAGCCTGTTACAGTCATTTGTAATTTCAGAAGCTTCTAAAAACACTCTAAAAGAAGTTCCAAATATCACACCAACCTTCACATACTCCACAGCTCTGGGAGAGAAATCACAGGCATATGCAAAAATATTCAGATCTTCTTCTAAGAGTGGAAACAAGCAGTTCCCAACCCCGCAGCCTGCTTCCAGAATGGTCAGTTTCTGATCTGCAAACTGAGGAAGAAGAAATACAAGATAAAGCACATAATTTTCGTTTTCCCATTTACATTAGCAGAAACACTCTTCAATGAGCATTTTAAAAGCTATAATCAGTTTTAATTACCACTGATTAAAAAAAAACAAAACAAATAGACAGCCACTGGACAATCTGACACTAAAGCCCAGAAATCTTGATTTCTGCAAAATCTTCTTAGAATATATTCCTTTAGTCATACACCCCTTAAGTAATCAACAGACTGTTGTACCATTTCTGTCTTGTCTGTCATTCAGTTATGAAGAACAGATGCATCTGGCTATTCCCCTTAACAACATCCTGCAATTAGCCTGCAATTCCGGATGCTTTTCTTTAAAGCAGTGTACTGAAGTGCACCAACTTGCATCTGAAAACATCACATCACAGAGAGAAAAATTGTCTATTTAGGACATAAAACAAATATTCCAAACTTCATTCTTAGCATCTCAGGATGCTATGAACAGTATCCCCATCCAGTATGGGTCAAGTATAAACTGAAACTGAACTGATGCATCTGATTCTGAGGAGTCATCTTTAAGAGAAGCTACACAGGGCACTGCAAACTCAACATGGTGACAGCTCTTACGGCTTTGCTGTAAATATTAACTCACTTGGAAACAACTGACTGGAAACCATCAAGCCCATCTTTTACAGATCTCACCTCACGGCATGCTTTTAACTCTTGAAACTCTCTAGTTGTCCAGTGTCTGTCTTTGAAAAAGTTGGTGCTGTTTCTTTTGTAAAACAGATCCCAGTTCTTCTGTGCCTCGTTCTCCAGTTTTAGTTGTTTGAATTCAGACACCAAAACCTGATCTTTTGCCAGTCTCTCAGCTTCCTCAGGAGTAAGGACTCTTGCACTATGGCCTTTTTTTTGGAAAGCACCATCTTCAGCAGAAGTTGTCATGATATTTAAGCAATTGTCTGATGTCTTTTCTTTCATTCAAATAGGAATGCCAAAGAACCCAAGGCTGATTTTTTTTCTTTAGTGTATGGTTCCATCATATTATTATTAAAATAATTGAGAATCTAGAAGAAAAAATGAGAAATAATTACAGTATACACTTACAACAGTTTTACAGTGATCTATCCTACTTGATGGACTGACATAACACCAGATTTCTCCTCATTTCAGAAAACCTTCATCCAAACTAACACGCTAATAAGCATATACAACATCACACTGATGTCAAATTTAAAGAAGATACTTCACAGAGTCTGCTGGTCTTCCCTCTGCATCCTACAAAGCTACTCAAGAAGATGGTGCAGCTCTAAACTCATTTTCACTAAAACAGGCTTTAGAAGGAAAGCAAATGCATTTGTTTCTTGTTAACCCCAGTTGGAAAAACTCAAGAGAATCATAACTGAAAAACTGGTGACATTTAAAAGTCACACTACATTTGATGAAACAAAGTATATTCATGTTAGCATTTGTCCTTCCTGATCTCACCTCTGTAAGAAAACACCAGTGAAAACATCAGTGCTTATGACACCATATCACAAAATCAATACTGTGGCCCAAATGTCAAGAGCTGGCCTGTGTCAGCATTCTTTCCACTGCCTCCTCCTGAGGATTCACACCGCTTTTAACAATGACAGGTGGTTTTATTTTCAGAAGTTAACAAAAACAGAACAACAGAAAGAGCTTTACGTAGGCTGGGAAGGGATCCCAATATTTTCTCTGATGTTAAACTAGTTCTGACCTCTGCCTTGCCAGAAACATGCAGATTCTGGATGATGGCACACACAGATTAAGTCCTGTAAGGCCCAGTAACTCCCAGGGAAGCAGAGGCAGCAAAAGGTGCCACTTGTGTACGTCAGTGCCCAGAACCAGGCATTGCTGTCATTTTACCAAAATGGAAATGACAGAAAACGAACAATAACCACCCTACAGCAAAAAAAAAAAAAAAAAAAAAAAGAAAAAGCTTTGTAGCCCAAGGATGTTTGTTNAAAAAAAAAAAAAAAAGTACTTCACTTACTTATCTTGCTATAAAATACATGACATGATACATACTATGTATCATAATATGCAAGTTATATATGATGTTACCAAGATACATACGTGTTATGACACAAAGGAAAACATAAAATACAGAAGTGTGCAAATGAAACAAAGAACTGTCAGAACTCTGTCCACCATTATAGGAGACAGACGCCCCCTTTTTCCTCCAAAAACAACAGGTTATAGAGAAGAGGTTCCTTTGAAAGCAAGTCTCTTCAAAAAGCGCACATGCCCAAAACAAACAAACAAAAAAGCTTAATCAGCAAAATTTCTACTACGAAATTTCTACTACATGCCTGTATCTTAGGCATGCTACAAAAAGATCAAGGTGCGTATCAAGGAAAAAAAAAAAAAAAAACAAAACAAATAAAATCCGAACCAGCCCTTCCACTGGCGCATCTGCGCTCAGAAAACGCTGCGCTGAGAAAGGCGATAACGACGATAAACTCAGCTGCAACAACAGCCTTTGCCTGGGCTAAAGAGCCTTTCAGAGGTGTTTAATCCATCCCTACAGCCGCCAACATGCAGCACCTCTGTGTAATCCCGCGGTCCCGACACAGAGACACAGGGACACATGCGGGAGCAGCGCATGCCCCAGGGGGTCCGGGGGATGGATACCTCGGCAGGAAAGGAAACGAAAGCAAAGCAAAGCCAAGCCAAGCCCCTCCTGCCCGGCCCTGCCCTCCCGAGGGCGGGGAGCGCGGGGCTCCCACCTCCCCGGGGACCCTCGGCGGGGACGACACCGCAGCCCAGCGGGGCTCCCTTGCTCCTCCCGCTCCGTCCCAGCCCCGTCCCGTCCCCTCCCGCCGCACCAGCCGCCGGCCCCGGACAGGCTTCCCGGAAGGGAAAGTCAAGAATTTCCGGGAGGACGCCGGGCGGGGAGGGAAGGGAACGGACCGGCCGGGCCGGGCCGGGCCGGGAGCGGGGCCATGAACGGCTCGGCGAACGCGCTGCTGGACAAGGAGGAGCACCCGCTGCAGCTGGGCGAGAGCTTTGAGCGGCGGCCCAAGGCCTCCTTCCACACCATCCGCTGTGAGCGCCACCCCCGCGGCCGCCCCTTCCTTCCCTTCCCTGCTCCCGCTCCCTGTGCCCCGTCCCCCGCTCTCCCCGCTGCTCCTCCGCCGCTTCCTTGGCGCCGCCGGCCCCCGGATCCACGCCCGTCTCCCCGCTTTCCCTCCTGCCCCTCCAGCGCCCTTCTGCCTCCTTTACTTCCTTCCCCCCCTTCTCCAGCCTCCTTCGCCCCTTCCCTCCTGCCCCGTCCCACTCCCTCCGCGCCCGTGTTATCCCGCAGAGGTGCCCGACACGGGAGAAGGGAGGATGGGAGCTGGCAGAGGAGGAGGTTTGAACGAGGCAGGCCAGGGCGAGCCAGCAGCCTTAGGAAGTTTTTCATTAACCGCTTGGAAGCGCAGAGAGAACCCCCTCCGCCAGGGGTGGCTTTTCCACTTGGTTTTATTCTCTTTGTGGCAGCCGGAGCACCCGCAGTTTGATTTTTGCCTGGGTATTTTCGTGGTGTAGCCCAGCAGCCCTGTCCCTGGCTGTCCCGACTCCAGCCAGCTGTAAGGAATCACTATCCCAGGGAAGAGAGCAGAAAGGACTTGGACACACGCAGTTAATGCCTCATAAATGCAAGAAAAATCCCGAGGTAGGGTCTCGAGGAGTTACAGATAACCGAAAGAATAGTTTATGGGTTTTTTTTAAGACGCCGTATATCGTTCCAACTGCTCTGTTTAGCCTTAGGTGCAATGAATTCCATGTTAAGAGATTATTTGAAGAGGAACTCAAACTTCTGTGTTTGACTTATGTGGGCAAGAAATCTAAGCTAAAGGAGTCCTGGATTTTTTATTAAAATGGCTAGTAACACATCAACAGTAAATGAAAGGAATACTAGACTTATAGTTCAATAATTCTCTATGAAAGTGGGGAATTTACACAGACAACAGTAGGATTTTTTGGTTTATGATGCATAAAACTAGGCCCAGCCTCATGGCTGGTATTCTGCAGGTAAAGAATTTAAGTTACGTGAAATTTACTCGTTACCTGAGCGCCTGATCCTTTGTGAGTTAAACCTAGGCCATATCCAGGTAGAAATATACGGAATTTCTAGAGTGGAAAGTACTTCACTGATCAATTCCCTAAGGAGTTGCAAAGCCCAGACTCTTCAGACTACAACTGGAAAAATGTGGGTTTACTCCAGAAGATTTTTCTGTGTGCTCTATTTTCCATCTCTGACTTTCAAGAGATTTTGCATTGCCTGGTTATAATTTTTTTTGTTGTTGTTCTGGAATGTTTTATCTGGGATCCAAACATTATATTGTTCCCATAATCCTCTTCACACAAACTACAATGAGAGGATTTTGTAGGCTAAATTTGTTTGGGCCTTCTTAAAATACTTCATTCCTTTCCATAAAGTTTATGAAGTAGTGTACTGAGAAAGTGGATTATCCCTGAAAGACACATCTTAAAAGCATTTGACTTCTGGAAAAAGGACTGTGGGTACATTTGGAGGGAAGTCTGTGCTCTCAATCTACACCAAGATTAACTAAGCATGTGCCCCTCGTATGCTGACAACACTAAAACATTTTGTTGAATGTTTTGTTTAACTTTATTTGGCTATACCTAAGAAAGAAGTGTCATAGTGATACTCCTTTTAAGTTAGTCACTGTGCTGTTGAAACTCTTGATCCCATTTTGGCAAAGACACCAGCTCTTGTGCAGCTGGCTGGTTGTATTTAGTAAGCTTGCACATCAAGTAGGTGGGAAACAATAGCTAGAAACAGATTGCTGAGATGAAAATGAAGGCTGTGATTTGATCTGGCGGTTAAGGCATGAGGATTAAGTCAAGTGTGTCTGATTTTGCTTGTTGTGCTGTCAAAGTAAAACTCAATTAAACATTAACATCCTCTTAAAGAGAATGTATTACAAGCTAGAGTTTGGGGTTTTTTTCCCCTGCAAATGTTTTTCATAGTGAAATTAAATTTTAAATTTGTTCTGAGGTATTAATTTTGTAACTAATGCAGTAATTAAAAGCCTTGATCGTGAATGTAATTGTACCTCTTCATATCCAGGGATGCTATAATTGAATGGAGGATTCTTTTAAAAACAAACAAACCAACCTATATTTGAATTTATTTCACTTTGTCTAAATCCTCTTTCACAATATTTGAGGCTTTTTTGTGGCTCATCAGCACAGTGGATTAACGAGAGGAAAATACTTTTGACTTAAAATATTCTTAGTTCAAATGAATACATTAAACAGACGTGCCTTGATGGGAAGACAAAGCATTCTATTACAAAGAGCAAAAATACTTAAAAACAATGTTAATTCAAAGCCATTACAGTGCCTCCCCTTGTTCATGCTTTCTATCCACCCTGGCTTTGGACTAGCATGGAGTTTAGGTAAGATCAGCATCTCTGGTTTTAGCTGATAAGTGAGGTCTGAGGTCTCCTTCAGCCTTGTGGAGCTTTTAGTGGTGTGGTGCAGGGAAGACTGCTGGTAAATAGCCTGAAATATCACTAAGGCTAAATGAGTTGGTGTCACTAAATTAGTATTTGTCACAGAGAGTCCTCAGGTTTGGAATTGGCAAGAGCCATGCAGAGCCCAGGTTCTTGGAAGCTGATACTCTCTTTTGATGCGTGGTATGGTTTTACACTTGCCTGGAAAACTATGTGCCACTCGGAGCTTGGTGTTTGGAGAAGTCTGCTTTGGGTCTTACAAACACAAGGCCTAGAACCTTATTTCCATTTTAAAAAGGAAGCCCAGAGTAGGTTGGCACCACATGACTGGGGCGCTCCCAGTAGACACGGTGTACTGGTGTGTTATTCCACTCCTGCTGTACACACTAGTGTGTATTTTAGCATTCCCTATAATCACAGGCAATGTGCAGTGGCTCTTTGCAGGGCAGGATGGTGCTTCTGAAGACTCTAAGAAATGTAATCATGATTGTTTTTCTCTTTAGATGATTTTAAGCCAGCGTCAATTGATACGTCGTGTGAGGGGGACCTCCAAGTGGGTAAAGGGGATGATGTTACCATCACTTTGCCACATATTCCAGTAAGTCTGTTATATATATGTGTCCTTGTTTACTCTCCAACAAATTTGCAGTGTCATTATGGTCTAATGTAAATGGTATTTTCACTTTTGTCCTTGTTAATACTGGTGAGTTCAATATCTGAGCAGCCAGACTTGTAGTGTCTTACCTCAGGAAAGAACTGAACAATTGGATCTTTTTGAAGGGTTATATTCATAAGGTTACAGTTTGTTTTTATTTTTGATTCCTTCTTTCCTGCTTTTCCTTGAACAACGTGGAGACTTTTAGTTGAAGCTGTACACTTGGTTCCCATCTGTTTTTAGTGCTATTGGCTTAGTGAAGCAAAGCAGAGTAACTTGGGTTTGAGGCAAGGCTTGATGTTGCAGAAGCCACAGGTCGACCTGTAATAATATTCCTGCTATTACTAAAACATGTACAGATAGGACATAGACGGTTCCCTGTCTTTAGCTTTGTCAGTGGAAGCAAGGGGGTCAGTCCTGCTGAGTGGCAATGAAGTGGTTTCCCATCCATTTCCTTCTGTAATTATGCCGTAAAGATCTACTCTGTGAAGATGGTGGTCAAACAGCAATAAAACAAGTGATTATAGGTGATTTATAAAAAACTGTTTATAGGTGCAGCTGTTTTGTAATAGAAGATTCAGTGGTTTCCTTCCCAAAACAAAAGAAAGTGCTCACATGTTGGAACTGGATTTGTTTATTAGCTGAACTTAATGCTATGTGTCAAGCCAATAAACCTGAATTCACAGACATCAATGAGTTTGGTGTCTGCAGGGGGTCACTAGTTAGTTTGGAAGCTGTGTGTCAGATCCTTTTGGTATTGTTTGTTCTAGCACCTTGGGGGTTTTAATTGGTAGGTGATGGTGCTCTGATCATTCTCATTGAATGAAGTTTTAGCTTGCTTTGCCCTGCTCCTGTTTTTTATGTGACTTTGGTCACCTTTAGTGCTGCAGGAGGTCACATACTGGTTTTGTCCAAAAAAATGATGAGCAGGGTAGTGCTATTTGAGAGCAGGTAACAGTGCACTTAATAGTGGCATTTATCTTGGATTGATGGGAAACAGTGCTGCTCCTTCATCTTTTGTGTTGAGCACCACCACTTGCAATGTTCCTTTCCAAATGTCTGTACTGATGAGTTTAATTTGATTCTCTTCCCCTGAGTATGAACAGCTTTAAGCTTACAGTATTGGCTTTGGAGGCTGAGGCAGCCAAGCCACTGTGTATGTTGTTCGAAGGCAGCACTTTTTGTGTTCTAGGCAGAGAGATGAAAAGGAGTGAGAAGTTTTGAGATCATTTTGTTCTGACAAGTTTTACTGAATTTTTTGGATCCTGCTTTGGTTCCCAGTTGCCCAACAACTGGGAAAACAAAGGATTCCGATTCTAAGTTGGGGCTTTTTTTAAATGTTTTGGTCCCTGAGGATATCCCTGATAATTTGTTCAGTGGAGATACTTTGGTGTCCATTGCTTCTTGAAGTACTATTTCTATTAATTTTCGCTGTGGATTTAGGGACTTTAATGCTTGATAAACAGTCTGGGTTGGGATAGTGAAAAATTTCTGGTTTGTTAGATTACTACAGAAGAAGGTTATAGCATGTTATAGAATATCCTGAGTTGGAACGGACCCACGAGGATCACTGAAGTCCAGCTCCTGGCCCTGCATGAAACAGCCCCAAGAATCACACCATGTGCTTTGGGAGCATTGTCCAAACACTTCTTGGCAGGCAGAAAACCCTCACAAGTGAAAACACAGTGATTAAATGTCACTTTTTTATTTACCTCCTTCTTCTATCCTGTAATCAACACAGTCTGTAAGCCCATGTTGTTTAGGCACTAACATAAGCCCTAAACATTTTATTTGATGTTGATGAGCGGGACTGTTAATTTGCTTAAGCAGTTGCATTTCTATTTTTTTTTTAGCCAAAATCACACTCTTTGCTGGGTTAGGGGAATTCTGTGTAGCCAACAAACTTTGATCAATTTTCATTAAATTTGTGCTGTATCCTGACTTTTCCTGTGCGTTTCCTGACTGAGTTGTCAAGTAGGATTTGACTTTCAGCTTGCTTTTTAGTCTCTTAAATGTTGCTTTTCTCTCTTAAATCAAGGAATGATAAAAATTTAATATGGCTTTGAAGACTAGACTTTCTTGAGACATCCTTTCTAAATTGTGTTTGTATCTCTTACTGTGTCTTTGTTGGGAATTCAGATTTTTCACCTTTACTATTCAAAACCCACTTTAAATTCCAATATATTCTATCCGTTAGGAATATGGAGAATAGGAATTGCTTTCCAAGTGGTTTAAGTATGATTGTTAATTTTTGCTACTCAGAATAAAATGTAGGGGAGTACATTTTTTCCTTTTCTCACTGGTTTTGGTTGCTTTCCTACAGCATGTGCAAAGATGAATATGAGTAAACGTTATATTTTTAAAAAACTTCTTTTGTAGAGTGTGTTACAGAGAAGTCTGAGGATATCTTGTAGCTGAGTACCTAACTTTGAGTAACAGGGCCTTTTTGACATGGCCAGATGTGCATCCATGCTGTTAATGTGCAGGTATACCACAGATTCTGTCTGCTGTAACCCTAAAACCAAGTGTGTGGACCAGCCTGTGCATAAATCTGGGCATTGTCAGTTAGCCAGTGTGCACCTCCATGTGAGTTTGTTGCCTCTATTGCTTCTCAGCCTAAGCCTTTAGACTTCTATGGCTCTATGCAGCCTTGTGTGGACTTGGGGACTTGCTGGAAGACATGAAAACACCCCATTTGCTTTTGAGGAGACATTTTAGTGCAATTGCATGGGCATGTAGATGCTAATCTGCCTTTGAAGAAGGCAGCTGTTTTGGCATAGTTTGTGGCAGTTGCTTGTAATCCACTGTGAAAATACTGCCATATATATATATATATATGTAAAATATACAAAGCAGTTTAAATTGTTTTTCAATTGACAAAATATTTCTTTAGGTGATAGTTTTGCTACACCAATAATTAGAACTCTATTTCTTACCCAAACCTGTGATTTCCAGAGAAGAAACATCAAGAAGATTTCTGACACTTGTCAGGGGTCCAACTATGCAAATTTAGTTATGCTGCCATTTTGGGAATGAAAACTGTAAATAATGGCAACTGTGGAGAAGATGTTTTGTCACTGCAGAGACACTTAAAATGATGAAAGGCATAATATTGCTATGAGGAAATGTCTGATCTACTGCACATTTTCTTTGTATTTTTCTCCTTTCATGAATGAATATTTTCTGTAGGAACTAAACATTAAGTGCTTAGCCTCTTGTTCAGAACAATGCATAATATTCTTTTGTCTCAGTGTTTAAAACCTTTTGGGTAGGGGAATATAACCAAACAAATATGTGCCCTTTCTTTGTACCAGGGTTCAACTCCACCAATGACTGTCTTTAAAGGAAATAAAAGGCCGTATCAGAAGGACTGTGTGCTTATTATCAATCATGACACTGGGGAATACGTGCTGGAAAAACTTAGTAGCAGCATTCAAGTCAAGAAAACAAGGTAAAGCTGGGGACAGGGCTGTTGATAGGATTAATTCTTGTTGAAGTTTCTTCTGAAAAAAACACTGTTGTGTTTTGTAGTGATGTTTAATTACTAAGCTTTATGGTCTTTACATGGCCAATTAACATGTTTAAAAATGCAAA
>VYZS01081288.1:17092-33211 GCA_013400695.1 Neodrepanis coruscans | reverse complement strand
GACAAACTATTGCATTTTCACATTCTTTTTCAAAATTCCACGGGGCCCTGTTTGTGGTTTCAACCAGATAAATGTCTTTTTATTTCAGAGCTGAGAGCAGAAGTTGAAATTATTGAGCAGATGAGCAGCAGCAGTGGAAGCAGCTCATCAGATTCAGAAAGCTCATCTGGGAGTGAAGATGAAAGCTCCAGCAGTGAGGGAGAAGAGACAGCACGTGTTTCCCCTTCCCAACCACCACACCAGCAGTATAACAACAGGAATGCTGTCGCTAACGGCACCAGCAGGCCACAGGGTAGCAATCAGCTCATGAACACGCTCCGTAAGTAAATGCTTCTGTCTTAGCTTCTGTCTTCTGCTGAAAGCTGATTAAGACCACTCATTTACTTAGCACGTTAGGCTAGCTCCATGAAGTGCTGTTTGTCAAGTAGTAATCCCGGGAAGTTGCACTGGCTGAAATACATGGGCAGATTTTTTGAACAGAGGGCTGAAACCTGCCTGAAGAGCCAATGGCCCCCACTGGACCTGCTGAGCTTTGATTCAGGCCTCCAGGTGGAATGCATGGGTGAAAAAGCAACTACCCACTGGTGTGGGAGGATCTGGTGCACTGGAGGATGGGAATTGCTTTAATGTGAACACACAGATTAGATGGAAATAGTGGAGCTGACACAAGTGTCAGTTAAAGGTCTGTAAAGAATTGTGAATGGCATAAGGCTGCTCTGTGTTCATAAATGGCACAGTCTGTGGTTTCGCTGTTGCTTTGTCAGAGTATTTACTCTGTTGGTCTTAGCTGTATTTTCAGAAATACCACATTTTGAAGGGAAATTTAAAGTGCTGTATATTTGGTTTAAATATTACAGCTATGGTGTTTGTAAGCATTGAATCAGTACAAGCCCACCTCACCCTTTAAAAAGTGTAAGAAACATTTTTAGAGTGTAGTTCTGTCCCATGAGAATCTCTCTGAGGACATAGTGTGCATCTGTGTTGCTCTTTCCTTATGCTACATCAGGTATATTCTAACTCAGTGGAGTTAAAATACCACATTTACAATTATCATAAATTGTTTTTAATTCCTCTTGAGGCATGTTTGTGTACATTTCTTGGCACTCATACACAAAGAACAGGTGGAGTTTGAATACAGATATATGTAGGGTTTCCAACTTTGAGAAGACTAGTATATTATTCAGATCATACTGAAAAGCCTGCTCAAAGACTGCAGAGCCCTGTCAGTCTTCCTGCCAGTAATGAATGTCTAAGTGAAGTCCAAAGTTAACAAAGTCATTAGGACTCTGTCTGTTTCCCTGTTTCTAGTTGTGAGCAGCTTTTTCTCTGCTTCTCCTGGGCCATAACTGCAATATAGCAATACTGCAATATAGCAATACTGCATAGGTGATTGAATGACAAGAAGTGTAGCATAGCTGCTCTCTTCAGGCAGTGTTTTTTGCCTTGGGGTTTAAAATCCTTTAGCTGTGGTTAGAATCACCCCTAACCCAAGTTCTTGTCTCATAAAAGGGTAGAGGAGATGAAGAAATCCAGTGCATAGCTGTTGCAGAGCTGCTCTGCAGCTGTCTTGGGGCAGGGCTATGGGAGAATGCTGGAAGAGCTAGATTCAGTTAACAGAATGCAAACATGATTCTTGCCCATTTTTAGCCCCTCCACCTCACCTAATCACAAGTGCTGTGGAAAACGACCTGAGACAGTAGGTTTGATCCATATCCTGGCCTTCTGTCTGATCTCTTTGTACTTTGGATGGGAGCCTTCACCATCACAGCATTTTTTCAGTTTAGTTCAGCCCTGAGTTGTAATGGCTTTAACATTCCTTTTGGTTTATTGATGTGTGGAGGCTTTGCCTTGACTACTCCAATGACCTTAAACAAACAAACAAAAAAAAATTATTTTAGAGGGTCCAAGAAAGCCAAGGAATTCCCCAGTGCCTTGTCCCGGTGCCATATACGGGAGCTTGGCTGGGTGGAGGCTGTGGAATGCCTTCCACAGCTGCTAGCATGCAGAGGGCAGGTGTCCCAAAGGGAGCAGCTTTGGTGCCTATGGAGCCAAGAATGCTTGGTTTGGCTTGGATTCAACAGTGTATTGGCCCCCTGCAGCTCTTGGATGTTCTTGGGCATGGAGAGTAGTTCCATTAAATGACAGATGATGTTTGTATTCATTTCGTATGTTATTGTTATTTAAATCTTACAGTGTAAATGTGATGGTTCTTTGGTTTGATTGCCATGAAATGTGAATTAACACCTACTCACTTTTGTCTTGTTGTTTTTTTGTTTTCAATAGGAAATGACTTGCAGTTGAGTGAGTCTGGGAGTGACAGTGATGACTAGAGGCTGAGCTTTTGCTGCTTCTTTACATATACATGAAGAGCTAATTTACCTAAGTGATCCTATTGCTTATGAAGAGGAGCTGGCACAGAGATAGTTCCATGTGTGGAATTTTAATAGAAGAAATGCATAGCCCTACAAAATAGCAGATGTTGAGGGCTGTTTTACTGTGTGAATTAAATGTATATATTGTGTATATTCTTACGCTGTTAAAGCTTTGAATAGATATGTACAGTGGGTGAGCCAATATATGTTCCTGTCCAGTCTGTGAGTTTAATGCGTAAGTATGTGATGTCATCAGAAATTTCTTGTTTGTAGAAGATGTTCGGCTCATTGTGACTTTGTCAGGGGACTTCTGTATATAGGGTGAGCATGACCCAACAATGAGTTTAAAATAATATGCAGGATCTCCTGTGTGCACTGAAGTGAGACTGTCATAAATTAAGTTTCAATACTAAGTTGACTGCTTTGGTTTCAGACTTTTCTAATGCCTTTTTATTGCTATTTATGGTTGATTTAATGGACTGACTTTTAAACAGTCGGAAAATAGGAATCATAAAACCACGTTCATCACAAACCTGGTTGCACCAGTGCCTTATAAGTAGTTTTTTTAAATAGCACTTCAATTCCTGCCACCTTCCCTATGGGGAGCAGTACTGAAACCTCCTCAAACTGCTTTTGGAAACAAGAGCTGTATGTCACAAGCATGCAGTGTGCTGTACTCTGAAGGCAGTGACACTAGCAAGGATATACATCAGTCACCTAAACTCATCCAAGTAAGAATCAGATCAGCATTTTCTTTTGCAACTGAAGAGTCTCCTTTATCTCGGACATTCAGACCTAGTCTTCAGAAATATTTAGAAGCCCAACTACCAGTGAAAGTTCGAAGTCACAAATACAATATTTGTGACACAAATAAAATATTTGACTTACAGAAATTCTAAGACCAGAGCCCTCTTTGCAGTTTCCTAGAGAATGGAGAAAGAGCAAGTGACTTAACAGTAGCAATGAAATAGCAAAAGTCTGTCTCCCACTACAGTTGTTCAGGTAGACTTTAGTCCATATTGTTAGTTGGACAAGATCTCTTTGTGCTTGGCAGGAGTACATGGAACATGAAGTATTTGCCTAGGGTTAAATTCATCCCTGTTTAAGGGGCTTTAAAGGGTGCTTAGTTGGCTTATCATTAACTTTTTTTGCTCACATGGAAAATGAGTGCCATAGGCAGCTTGAACGCCAGGATGACTTTTTAAAACTGAAATTAAACTGGCATAGGACGATGTTGCACCATAGTTGTGGTGTAATCCAGGGGAATGGGAAGCTGAATGGGATGCCTCTCCATTCTTGTTTCTGAGAGTCTGCTTTGCACTGCTCTCGTAATTTAGTTTGTGTTTTAACTCCTGTTTGTTTACTGAGCTCTGTCCTTTTTTTTAATGTGTTGAAGAGCAAGGGGACATTTCAAGGGAGATTTTATTAAATGGTTTATTTTTTTGCATTAGATACATATTTAGGCATATTTTTGCATTACTGTACATATAATTAAAAAGACTTGTTTTTTTAAAGTGTTCTGTGATGTGGGTATGTATTTTAATGGACAATTATGAAATACACTTGATGAAAAGTCACAGTTGCTCTCCTTTCTTTTTCTAATTTTTTTCTTTTCTCTTTATTTTTCCCAGTTCCTCCTTTGACAGTAAAAATGCTCTATTTTAACAAGCTTGTACCAATTTGAGATTTAAACTTTGGTGCAGGAGATCTGCATGCTATGGTTAGTGGTCTAATTAATGTTAATACTGCTCCTGATTCTTCCCCAGCTAAGGGTCTGAATAAACAGGGAGACATTTCTATGATGCCATTTCTCCATTACTGGAGCAAATTCCTGAGTTCTTGCTGACATTATTTGCACTCAAATGGAAAAGAAGCAGTGCAACATTTTTATTGCTTACCATTCACTGCCTGCTTATGCACTCTAAAATCCAGGACATGTCAAAGGAAGCTTATTAATTATGTGTAAATAAAATATAAGAAACTTAAGAGGATAAGATAGCACCAGGCCACATTGATTTGAATTGCCAATTTCATTACAGTTTAGATCAGCAAGTGGGAAAGCTTCATTCAGATAATCAATTTCTGCCTTGTTTGTATTCGTATTCTAGGTCATATTTCCCTGCTATCCCTCCCTGAAGTACTATTTTTCCCCTCTCTCTTTGTTGGGAACCAAATTAAGGTATTTTCACACAACTACACACAACCACTTTTAAACTCTGTTTGGCCATCCTTTGCATCCCCCTCAGACGCATCATATTAAGGCTGGCCACCCTGTTTTGTTTGTGAGCTGATTGGCTGCCCATGTCCACACCCAGGTGAGGAATGTGGTGGCCCACAGCCTGCTCCTGGGTATGAGCCAGCCAGTCCCTGCATGTGTGTGACCAGTCTGTCCCCCTCCCTCCCACTGTCCACAGCAGCTCCTGGCATCTCCTGCCTGAGGAGATCTCGGGGATCTCCACCCTTCCCATCGTTCTCATAGCTACAAGGAATGTGTTTTTGTGAGGGTGAACCATGTGGAGACTTCAGTAGGCAGCATGTAAGATCAGAAACGGTGGCTGCCAACTCTGTTTTCCTTTTTCTGAATACACATGTGAGCGCATTTTATGCAAGCCCGACATTTTGATTTGGGCCCTTAAAATTTAATGTATTTATGTATTTCATGTATTAAGAACTAGTAAACATTGTCTATCTGTTCTTATTAGATGGCTCTTCATTTGTTCATAGTTTGCAGCAAGTTTTATTTGGATAAAAATTGGAATTCAAGCAGTTATTTAGAATTCTTCTAGTTACTTGGAAATATATATAACATGCTGGAGAAATAAGTTGATTAAAATGTTTTATAATTAAACTTGCTAATGAAACAAAGTATTCCAGATTATTCCTGATGGGTTCTAATCCTGCAGGATTCTAGTGCTAGCACCTCTTACCACCTTACACTAATTCTTCCACATAAAGTAGGAGTGTATTTTATATGCCAGTTAGTTTAAATGCAAATTAACAATGCATGTGGAATGCAATTATCAGAATGAGCTGAACCTAAGGATTTCTTTGCATTCAGAGAGAGCTGCCTGCTGGCCATGGCAGGGTGAGCAAGTTGAGGCAGCTTTGGTTTCTGGTGGTTTCTGCTTTTCAGTGACTTCATCCATTTCATTGGTTTGGCTTTCCTTAAACTTCAGCAGCAGACATGGCCTGTTTATGACTTCCCATAACTGGAATTGCTTTAGGAGTAATAATCAATAACAATCTAATTTTATTCAAGTAGATTGCAACAATTTCAAAGATTGTTAGAAATATTTTTTTAATAGGCTTGGTTTCCGAAGGGACAAATTCAGTCACCTGCTTGTCCATGTGAGACATCTTAAAATACAATTACAGCAATGCCTAAGCTCATGTTTCAAATTTTAGTCATGTGCAGAAAAGCTTCCACCCATCTCTGTCCTTGTTCCAGCCCTTGGAAGGGTTGACCAGCCCTGCCAGCCGGCACGGCTTGAGTCATTCCAGCTAAACCACAGGCATGGTCACCTCCAGGCAAAAGGTGTCCCAGTCCCCTGAAGAGAGTCACATGTGTGTGTAAGAGCATATGGCACTGCCCTTTCTTGTTCCACCAAAGCATCCCCCTCCTCTCATGAGTCTTGCCTTGAACTGATTTTGTGGAGAAGGCAGACTGATGGGAAAAGGTTTTTTTCAGCATTTCTCAGAATAGCTCCACATTTGACTGTGGGTAGTACATCTGTTTTGAAGATGCTGTGCCTACGTCGATTTGCACAGTTTTCTTTATTATAGACTAGCTATAGGCCTGTTTATAGATATGTATAGAAACACTTTGCTGTGCCAAGCTTTATAGTCTTTTTTTTTCTCCTTCAAAGTCCATTTACTTGAGTTGTCCAAAATAAAAAAGTTACTTCAAAAATCCATACATGTCTTTTTTTTTTTTTAATTTGGAAACTAAGAGAGAAGTAGCCCGGAGATGCATATGATGGAGAACACTTATTTTCAGTAATTGCCCATGTTTCATTATTCAGTGTGCTAGCTGCTGAGTCAGAGAGATCCTGCGGAAAACACAGCTGCCCAGCAATGGGCATCTTGGTGAGATGGAGGCTTTTGATGGTGGGATTCGGCTACTGACAGTGAATGGTGACATCATGAATCTGTCTGGTTATTTAGAGTTTGTTACACCCTCACAAACATGTACTATCAAAGGAAAAAGCGCATTGCTGATGCCTTTAAAACAAAAGCTGCAGTGTTGGAGAGTCATTGAGACAGGTATGAGGGCTTGAAGTAGTTGATTATACATCCAAATGTTGTTCTCAGAAGATAAACTGATTAACAAAATAGCTACCTCTGGTTTATGTGAGAAGGATGTGTATATAAATGGAAAAGTATCTGTTTAGCTATTTCTTCCTATTCCCAATGTTTACACTCCCTTCCTTTCTTTCTTTTATAATTCCATTACTTCTAGCATAGTTATGCTTTCTGCTGCCAAAGTCTTGCAGGAATTTACAGGAAAGGGGGTGGGTGTTGAAATGTTACAAATGCATTGGCTGTATTCACCCTTGCTCTAAACTTACTGTAAATGACAGAGATACCGTGAATGGACCCATCTTCCTCCCTTGTTTTTGCTTTTATTAGGACTAAACAGTATTCCTTTGGAAAGAGAAAGGGGAAGAGGATGGGGTGAAGCCCCTCAAGCTGCATCTGTAAGGATGTTCTCTCCTGGAGCTGTGGCCTGAACTAGCCTGACTTGATCTCTCAGCATCATTATAAATTGAACATAAAATTCGTTGCTACCACTGCCCCATGGCTGGGAGGAGAGGACTGGAGGTTGGAGAAAAAATAGGTTCAAAATGCCTTGCTAAAGGGATTTGTGCAAGAGTTTTGATAGGATGTTTGGCCCTGCTAAGTTTAGTTCTGTCAGTGACTTTTTCTGTGCCCTGTGTAATGGAGTTTGGAGCAAAGCTGACATGGGTTTTTTTAATATGTGCTGCTGGATTTAGTTGAACTGTGTGTTTTTAAGATGGTACTGAAAGCTAAATGAGATACAACCGATGGAGTATCTTGGAAAGAATCATGAATCTGACTTAAAATCAGACAGAATCTGTAGGTTCTGGTACCTCTGACAACGACTTGCCACGAACTTTTGTAAAAACGGGGCTTTCTGAAGGGCAGAGTATAAAAATGCACTAAATACCATTTTGAAGGTTTTCATGAAAATTTTGACCTGTGTTCTTCGCAGACCAGCTAGCATTGTTGTAGGATCTTGTGTGAAGACCTTTAAGACACACTTGTGAAGGGCCAGGTCTGAAGGAAAATGTTTCCTGCATGTTGCAAGTAAGATGTAATTGTCCACTTCTTTGCAACATCAGTCAGCCCATAAATTCTGTCATCACCCTTTCATAACTTGGGAATTGACTTTTTCCTCCGTAGCCCTGACACATTTTCCTATTGCCAGGCATTATAATCACTAACAAAAATAAAGAAGCACCTGCTCAGGAAAATAGCTATCAAATACTTCAGTGAGCAGCATGGGTTTTACTCCAATGCCTCAAATAAATCTCAGGATTGTGATAGTCTGCTAGGAACACACAGCCTGTGATATGAGACCTGGGTGGTCATCACATGTAACAAAGATGGCAAAAACCTCCTTAAGTGTATGGGACATGCACCAAAATTTTCAATTATGCCAGAGCCACAGGCACTGTCTGCATTGGGAAGCTGAATGGGAAGGGATGTTTAGGAGTGAGATGACATGACAACCAGACCGTTGATGAGACTGAGGTGGAGGAGACACAAAGGTGAACATCCATCCAGTGATACCAGCCATAGGGTCCTGTCAGCTGGGTCACACTGGAGTCCTGGAGTACCCCAGCAAAAGCAGCATTAGGGGTCACCAGTGTGGTGGAGCAGCTTTGTAGGTCCTGAGAGATGCTGTTGGTTGTCAACCTCTCCTTCATGATGTAAGAAGCATTATATTTAGGTATGCAGTCATTGTGCAATTAGTCACTTGGGTCTGGATGGTGGAGAGCAAGGGCAGAGGGGTAGAGATGGGAGGGACCACTCAGAAGCAGCAGGCTCTTTTGGTTTCCTGCTCTTTTCAAAGTGGAGCTAGTAGGTCTTAAGGGAGGTCACCAGTTCCCACTCGGAATAGATACTCATTGAACCAGATCCCCAGCAGTGACTTCCAAAACAGCTCTGTTGTAACCCTGTCTTACTCCAAATTAAATTTTCAGGGTTATGCAAAACACTAAGGTGCTTTACCTTAGAAATAGTGCCAGATTTTTCTTACATGCTACTGAGGCTGGACTCAACATCATAAACAAGATGGTGTAAAAAAGAAAATAAAGCCCCTGATTAACCATTAGCCAGTGAAGATACCAGGCTTGATGGTTAATTAATCCAGCCAGTGAACTTGCCTCCCAAATGCCATCAAGAGATTTTAAGATGCATAAATGTGCTGCAGCTGTGTCTATGCTAGCAAGTGGTAGAGCCTGGGAGCAGATCCATAATGCAGAAGAGGGCTGAGATTGCAATGTGTGCACTGCCCACCTTTCATCAGAGAGGAATCCACCTCTTGTGCCCTCCTTATGATGCAAACCACAGCAGAGCAAATGGGGATGATTTGGGCATTCACTTTGTAAGTGTTCTCCTGACCTGAGCTAACCACTAATGTATAGGCACCTTGCATGAATTGGCTTCATTCCAGCTTCTCTGCAAAAATACCAGGATAAGAAACACATTAAGAAATATTGCTTAACACCAGAAGCATAATATTAGGCTTTATTGAGACATTCTCAGTATGGAATTAATATATGAATCATACTGAATAATAATAATGTATGATCAAATACCTGAGACAACCATGTTTTTTAAAAAATCTTTTTACACAGGAGAAAATAGTACTTTTGCAAGCTTTAAAGCATGAACAGCATTCCTAATTTATAAACACAAACCGCTGTCTTAGAAGGGGCTAAGTGACTATGCCAAATCAAAATGAAGGCTGTCAGCAGCACAGCTAGGACCAGGCTGCAGACTTTCTCATCTAATTCTATTAGCAGCCTCATGCCCAAGACATCAAAACAGGGCTTGTCCATGCAGGAAGGTATCCCAAGAGACTGAAGGTGGGAACTAGTCTGATTTCCAGAGAATAGCTTTTAATTGGAGATCCATGATCAATGATCAATGCTGTTTGCTTTTAGAAGCTTAGGCTAAACTTGGGAAGGAGAGGAGCTTTTTTTGCCATGGGGTGTTGACCTAGCCAATGTAATTTGCTGTCACTGCCTGCACTTGGTTTTTCATTACTCTTCCCCTAAAGCAAAGAAGTAAGCGATGCTTCCAACATCAATGTGGACTTACAGAGCAATTGCAACGGAAGTTAGGGCAAGGCTAGTGTCTTCCTTGGGAAAAGACCTTCAGGATACAATGTGCCAGATACTGCCCTATCTGTGTCAAGTCACACCAGTGCTTGTACCAGGATCTTTTTTTTTCCCTATAGATAGTACAGACAATTTCCTCTGATTCTTCCCTCCTTTAGAAGAAAAGTAAATCACTTCAGTTAAAGTCCTAGTGAAAACCTGCTTATGCCCAGAAAGCTAAGTATCAGAGCTTGCCTGAAGCTTAGGAAGAAGTGGCATCTTTTTCAATAAATTTCCATCTCTAAATAGATGATAAGTGTTGAATCAATTTCCATATGTTTAAAATAGCAGAGCGTTAAGGATTCTGGCACTTCAAGCAATCAACTAATTTGGGACCATTGTGAGAATATCTTTTATATTAGTGGAGCAATTCGTCTGCAAATCAGGGACAGTCTGCAGCTCTGCGCCCTCTTAATATCATAAAGGATCACAAGTTGCAAAAAATCCTGTTTGTTTGCCTGAAGAGATTGTGATGCCTTACGACGTTCTGGTCTTTGCAAAATCATCTTTCGGCCCTCACTAAGTCAATTTATCACACACCCTCCACCTGGCTTGCCTGGCCACATGGTCTGCTTATGGCTACACAGATACAATGATAAACAAGAGTGTTGGCAGATAGTTCCTGGTGAAAAAGACAGGAACTCTGATGTACCAATCTCTGTATCCAAAAAAGATGCGAGGGTAGAAGCAGTTCAGTTCTCTCCTCCCAATTTCTCACATCCCTATAGCCCGTCTGGCCTCGCTAAGCCTCGTCTCTGGCCAAGATGGCTGGCTGCTTGCTGACCCTCAGCTGGCCAGCCCTAAACAAAGTTCACAACTCTCCATTCTTACCATTGTGTCTATGTCTGAGATGAGACATACGGCACACTGAAAGCATGCTGAATATTAAATATGTACACAGCCTGTGCTTCAGAAAGCTTCAAGGAAAATCATCTGCTTTCAAAGTCAGTCGGTGTTGGTTTTACCTGCATGTGGTAGGATGAAGGCTTTATGCTGGGCTTTGAGGGTCAGAATAAAGGGAAGATGGAAGAGAAGTTTTAGGGGAAGAAATCCGCCATTAATTCCCCCTCTCGTGTCACCCTCAGTTTGCTGAGTCATCAAATATTTCCATCATACTTCAGTACACTGCTCACAAAGGTAATGTGCCACTGCTTTAATAAATGCATAGCACTATCAAGCGGTATGGTGGGATACTGCTGGTCTGGATGTCAGAGCACTACAGACTTAAAAACTTCCTGCCTAATGGACCAGGAAGATGACAGGGCATCAGTATATTTTCCCTCATATTGAGCACATTGTCTTTCTATTCCTAAAAACCAGGGACTAGGAGAAAGACTGATTCAGGGGTTGTTTGATGATTTCTTAAAATTTAAGTTCATATTTTGGAGCAGGGACTTTCCCATCAGGGAAAGCTCTTAATTAGCAAGTGGATTTTGCATAGCCCAGATCTTTGTCGCTATTTATGTGTTTAATTCCTTACTGCCAAAGCAATAGGATGTTCAACCACCAACTTCAAAAGCAGGATTTGTGGGAGCAGCAGGATCTTCATTCTATATGGATTTTTAACTAACATTTTAACTCAATTGAGAAACTGTGCATTCCTAATTCACTTTTCCTCTACAACATCTTCTTGGCTTGGATTATTCTTCACAGTTTTCTTGCTTTTTCCTCAAATCCATTTACCATAGCAATGGGTTAAAAAAAAAAAAAGGCAACCAAAAGCAAAGAGAACAGCCACAGCTGTGTTCCTCATTAAAAACAAGAAAAACACAGACTGCTGTCTAGAAGCTCTGGAAAGCCGAGTATCCCCAGGAGCAGGGAAGTCAGGTGGGGAACAATTTGCAAGATTCCAGCGTGCTGACTCCTGGACTCCAGCCTCGGGGGATGATGTGGCTGCTGATGCTCAGGGGAGGATGCAGCAGCTGATGAGCAGGTTGGAAATACAGCAGCCAGGATTTAGTAACCTCATTAGTAACATTAGTAACGTCAGTGTAGATACTCAGCAGTTAAAAACTGATCTGTTGGTCAACAGTCACTCATCTTGAGTCATTGGAAGAACCCACCATTGCAGCAGGACACATTTAATGCTGTTACAGGCTCAGTGGAAATGCATGTAGAGCTGTGAGGGTGCAAGCACCATTGGAAGCACTGCATAGACCAGGCTTTTGTAGGGACAGCTCTTTCAGCACCTCTCTCAAGCAAGTGCAAGTGTCAAGGCTCTGGACACATGAAAAGCGTGTTGTGAATGAGCCAGTACTGATAACAATTAGAAATATTTTCTCTTTAAAGTTCCATGGTGTAAAGAAGGTCTATGAGGGGTTGGTCATGAAGGCATCAACCCCTCTCACCTATTTTATTCCCCCTAGTATTTCTCGATCCTTTTCTCTTCTGGAACAAGGGAACCAGTCTTTCCTTAGGAAACCAAACCGCAAAGACAGCATAGACATGCAAGAGAACGCAGCACAGCAGTTAAGGGTGTATCTCTAATAATTTACTGGAGCTCACCCTCCTGACCTTTCTGTATTTAGATCAGCAGGAAGGGTGCATAATGAGGGCTGCAGTAGGGCAATCGGGTTCTTACAGCTGGTCAGGCGAATTAATGCAAATTGCTTGGCAGTTTACCAAAAGCAGACCAATGAGGGCTCTTCATAACAAAAACAAAAACAAAACAAAAAAAAAGAGAGAAAAAGAAAATTCTTAAAGGTAGCTAGTCCATGGGTGGGATTTATCAGATTTCTAACCTGCTGTAGTAGAGAACAGTGGTTCAGTGTCTCTTTCAGAGAGACACCACAGCCACAAGCAAGTTGCCTTTGTCTGACACATTTCAGAAACCCTTCTGCTCCACTACCTTCCGCAGCTTCTTTCTCTCCAACCCCCTCATGCCTTTTCCTCACGTCCTTTAGTGTCGCTGTCAAGTTTTCAGCCTTTGAATCCATGCTCATCACCAGGCATTGCAGAGGCAAGAGCTTTTGTAACTCCTGGGAGCAAGGTACTTTAAAAATCTTCTTGTCCACACCTCCTCCAATCTATGCAAATGGCAGAAAAATAGTTTATCCCCCCAATCCTCATGCTGCCATTCCTCTTTGGCCTGACTATTTAATTTCCGTGAAGGTCAAGAACCTGCATAAAACCAGAAGTCACCTGTAAAATGTGGATATTTATCTTTTTGTTCCAACTAGCATGGCTATGGCAGTGCACATGTTCTCCCTTCCTAACACTCTTCACAGTGAAATGTGTTTTCCAGTAGGTAATAGTTTCTGGCTAGTGGCATCCCTCTATGATCTAGTAACATTTCCCAGCCCTTGCAATGGCCTAGATCCCAGAGGGAGATAGAAGTGCATCCCCACAGGGTAGGGAAAACTACCTTCCCTCTGGTGCAGTTTCACTTCTGCAAGCCATTCTTGCCACAGCAGACAGCTTCTTGACTTCCCCTCTCCTCTCCCAAGAAGGCAATTTCTCCCATTATGCTTTGGAGCATGGATACTTATGGGTATTTGGAGCAAGTAGGAAGCAAAACTGTATGTGTCATTTCAGTATACAGTACTTCAGAAAAATTGAGGCATTGTACAGCCCTGTTGCCCATCTACCTATTTCCTCAAATGAGCAGCAGGTGCTTCTGATTTTGACTTGCAGAGAGGCATAAAGGCATCATGAATATCGCATCTGCCTCACATCCATGTTTGCATCCCTGACATCAGCACAATGGCCAGGGCCACTGAGCCTGGCTTGCTCTGCAAGCAGCACTTCTGCAAGTTCCGTTCTAGCATTGCCAAAATCACCACCCTTTACTGGGGTGTTTTTATAATCTATGTTTGGGGTACAGGCACTAGGGCAAAGAGTCTCATCACATATAAATAAACAATCACATCGGTCTCATTTGCATGGCTGCCCTGTCAGACATGACACAGGATTTTGCAGCACGTGCTGCAATAGGATATTTAAAATCTCATTTGAAACCTGTCAGCTCCCCTACTCCACAGAAGGGAGATAACGAAGAGCACATACTTCAAAGAGACATTTTAAGGACTAAAAAGGCATTCATGTGGGGCTTTGAAAATGCACATAAATCATAGGTGTTAACACTGAGACTTCATTTATTTGAAATTTGTCTGTTTTCAATGCAGCCTTGACATCCCTTTAGTGCTATGGGCCAGGGTGCTACCAGTCAGGAGGACGTGTCTGCCTGGCTGCCCATCTTGGGTGGCCCCAAACCTAATGGTCCCTACAGTGACAGGAAAGGCCAAGGCTTTACTCATACCACCACATCCTCACCCAACACCAACATGGTCTTTGGGGAGAGTAGGAAACGAAGGCAGATCTTGGGGAAGATCAACGAGACAGAGGGATAGAGGCTGACCTTGGTGGCTGAACACTGTGGCAGGGGAGATGTCTGCCCTGGTGGTGGCATCCTGACCACTGGTTGCCAACAAGCAGTCAATGTCACATTTTAGGAGAAAGGGCTGTATTTTTCCATATCCTATTTTCAAGCCAATTACTTAAATACACTTGGAAAACACCAGTTGCCCAAAAATGAAACAGTACTGAAGTTGCAAAGTCTGGCATAGGACTCACAAGCTTGCCAACCTCTGGAGGCCCAGCAACCTATGATCACGTTTGGGTTTCTGCAGGACCCCTGCCTCCTTCAGGAAAAGGCAGGGGGTTTAGGATTTCCTTTCCAGCTATTTGTGACTCACAACTCCAGCCTCAGGCTGCCTGCAAAACCACAGGTCTTCCACAGGTACCCCACACAGTGAGTGCTTTGTACTCACCTCCCCAAGCCTGTGCAGTAGGTAGGAGACTGATGTTGCCTCATTTTCCCCTGGTGAAGAGATATGCAGCAGGACTAGGGTAATTACCTACAAGAGCACACCCAGATTCTGGGATTTGAGGCACCTAGACCAGGAGCTTTGCCACATTAGTAATTTTTATCATGCTTTGCACATTCAGAGCACAACTCCAAGTGTAATGACGGGTGCTCACCACTTACCACTGTAATAGCACCCCAGGAACATGGGCATTATCCAGAATATCTGTGCAGAATAAATGAAACATCCTTTGGCGAACAAAACAGCAGGCATTTGCATTCCATGTGCGCGAAGGAGCTGAGTTACAGTTGCACAAGCACGCATGTTGTTGGCCTTTCCTGATAACTCACTGCTTGCCTGCAGCGCCAGTGGAGCTTTTTCTCTGTGTTATCATTAGTACCAAGTTCTGCAGCACACATTGCCGCATCTGGGACAAGCCAGGGACAGAAGACAATGACCACGGGGCTGAGCACAGCACCTTGGGTGCTCAGAGCATGCCCCAGGCCAGCCAGAGGCGGGAGGAGGTGTGGGGATGTGCATCCTTGCCACAGCTCTGCTGGCACTGCTGTGCTTGTCTTCATTCCCTCTGCAGCTTGGAATCATAGAATCGTTATTACCGCCATGCTCTAACCAACTGAGCTAATCTCAGGGTCATTACGGTTGGAAAAGACCTCTAATATCATCGAGCGACCTCACTGATTACTTTGGAGTGGTCGAATGATTTATCCACCAACTAATACGTATGATGGGAGTGTATGATGTGTGACACAGACAACATCAGCTGGGCATTTGGTACCTGCCGTGGAAATCCAGTTAAACACCACTCAGGAGACAAGAAACAGCCTCTGGGCTGTTTTAAAGACCAGTGTTGTCTTTGTCTGTGCAAACTTTTCTGCCCAGTGCCTTGTATGGGCTCTCGTGGTTCCTGTTCACCCCTGTGAATTCCGGGCTCCCGGCTGAAAATGTATCCAGGCCTGTGGGGATTTGTTTTCCTTTGTGGCACAGTAGACACCGACGCAAATCTGAGGCCCTTTATAAATGCAGAGCAGCTCTCGTATCCACTATGCCTTGCCGGACAAGACGATCACTCGGGATAAGCCTGGAAGAGAAATGTGAACCTCACTGCAAACCCACCAGAGCCCAGTGAAAGGGCTTTGCGGGGCTTGGGGGGCTTGGGGCAAAGCTCCTCCGTAAAGCTTTCTAATGCCACAGGGCGAAACTGTCTCCGTTTGGACAGCCCAACAGCTCACATTTGGGTGGCTCCCACGGAACGCAGTGCAAGGGGTACCCGTGTTTAGCACAATGGGTTCTGCCGCGACTCCGGCCCAGTTCTGGGAAGAGGGAAGGGAAGCGGCAAGGCGAGGCGCCGACAGCGTCTTCCTGAGTGGGCTTTCCGTCCCCCCCACCCCCGCCCCAAGTTGCCAGAAGGCGTCGAGTCAATTGTCTGCAGCGAATTCCATCGGGGCCGGTGCCGGCAGCCGGGAGCGGGGCGCGAGGCGCGGTGCGGGGGGCGGGAGGGGCGGTGCGGAGGGC
>VYZS01081288.1:3708-16849 GCA_013400695.1 Neodrepanis coruscans | reverse complement strand
CTGCCGGGGCCGGGGGATCCGGGCAGGTGCCGGGCGGGCACCGCCGCGCCCCCGCCGCGCCCGCCCCTCGCGGAGTTCGGCGGCAAGTTTGTTGGGAAAAGGCACCGGCACCACAACCCCTGGCTTTGGGAAGGGTGTCGAGGGGGTGCTTTTCTCCGTGCCCAGATCTTCCCGGTGGTGAGCAGAAGTGCAGGAAGAGTCACCGAAAAGCAGCACCTCGACACGGGTTTTATAACCTGCCAAGTGCCAGTTAACTTAAATGAAAGGATCTGAGTTTTCTTTTTTCTTTTTTTTTTTTAAACAAAATAGCTCCCAGCACAGACCGTTATTGTAGGAATGTAGTAGGTCTTTCCTTCCCAGAGCAAGTTTCATCCCTCCACCTGCTTGACAAATGTTCTCTAATTCCCGTTCGAACAGGTAAGTGCAGTGTGAGCCCGTTTGACAGATGGGTCCATGGAAACAAAGAGCAGTGACTTCTCCAGGACCACAGCGAGTAGGATATTTATTTATTGAGTCGGGCAGATGGTCATGCTGAATTATGAAAGAAGTTATCTGGAGTTTAGTTATGCATCTGTCCAGGGATACATGGGACCTTCAGCTGTAGCAGTGGAGCATCTCAGGGTGTGGAGTCTTCAGTCCTCTGGGACTAGCCCTGCACATCCATCTTCCCAGCACCTGTGAGCCTGTCAGACCCCAGTGCTCATTCTTCTCTAGAGATGCCTGTGCTAGGAAAGGACCATGCCTGACAGACTCTTAAGCAGGGATATGTATGAATCCAGTGCAGCACTAAGCTAAAACTGTGATTGGACACTAATGATACTGGAAATTGCAAAGAAAGCCCATTATTTCTCTTAGACGTGTATTGTTTCTTTATACATTGCTCAATAATTGAGTGAACTGTTTCAAAACAAAGTCTAGTCAACTTTAAAAAAATACTCAGCAGTTTCAGACTCAATTTCCATACTTCCAACAATGATCTTTTTTTTTTTTGAGTTTTTAATGACGTTTTCCCTTTTTTGGCAAATATTCTCATTCCAGGGTGGGAATGGAAGGACTCCCTGCCCAGAGCCACCAGTAGTAAACCTGAGCAGAACTCCTGTCAAATGGGGAACATAAACAGAGGAAAATTAGAAACAGTATTTTCTTCTCTTTTTCAGCATTATTACTTGAGGCACTTTATGTAATAGAAGTACTTTTAAAACAGGCAGATAGGTGTCGTTCTTAATTTTTTTCCTGTTGATGGTGTCTCCTTAATGTGATTAAGACCTACTAATGAGCAGATTCTGCAGCATCCTGTTTTCTGCACTGTTTTCCCTAGTGCACTGTGGAACTTACTGAGTCCCAGCTTGGCTATCTTGTTTTTTACACTTTTTTAATGTTCCAGAGGGTAACTTTCCTTTCTCAGTGCAGTTATAGGTTAAAATTTATTTTAAGGAGACTTACCACAAGCCAAGGGTCTTATTGTCATTTTTACTTTAAGCCTTGTTGCACAGCTCCTTTAAAACAACAGAATGTGAAAGTGAGTATATTTAAACAGAATTCACAATGATATATTTTACTGTCTTTTTGGACCCTGTGACTCTTATAAAGGAGCCTCATATTTAATAGGCATCTGGTAGGTGTTGTTCTTTTTCTTTATGTCTATTTCATAATAATGTGACTTAAACAGCTATGTAGGAGGTGCCTGAGAAGTCCATGATAACCCACTTGCAAGGAGGAAATGATGAGCATGATGTACTTAAAAGGGAGAAGGAGGAAAAACATGGAAAGGTTGCCAAGATGCAATCTGTGGGACAATAATTCTAAATTTTTTCATAAGAATCAAATATTTTTTATTTCCTGAAAAGGTATCTTTGAGCTAGGTTTTTAACATGCTAGAGATGCGGGAGACAGATGTAGATGTTTATTGGCATTTTCAATACCACCTGGACACTAAAGCTCTTTGAATCAGCATTTTAAGTAGCTGAACTATGTATAATTTAGCTCTCGAGGTTCGTGGTGTTCTCGAGGAATTAATTGGACTTGTGTAGCCATAATCAAGGAGGGTGAGGGTTGTGTAGTCTGTTCCTTGTAGTCTGTAAAGTTTTTTCACCATGTTATTGCTGGTATTCAAAGTAATCAATAAAATAAAAATATGAGGCCATCTTGATGCAAGATTTCCTATAAAATATTATAGAACAGAGTCTGTGAGTCTGAATATTTTCTGCAAGTCTAATTACTCCCATAAAGTTTTGCTGCCATGGTCAGAAAGTGGGCTGGTTAGAAAAAGGTGATCCAGCAAGTGACTGTGTCCTGTAGCAAGACTGAGTCATCTAAAGGTGTGAGGGAAAGCAAGCCCCTCCAGATGCAGCCCTGTGAATTGCCTCAGCTTTGTGCTGTGCGTAGATGCTCAGCTAAATAATTCAACCATGATCCTAGGTTAGCTGAGGTGGAAATTAGTGGCTGTAGTGACACAAAGCAACTGCGAGCAAAACTGGGCAAGCTTAGAAAACACATTCAGATGGTAAGGTTAATATTTTTTTAATTGAACAGCCACAGCCAGGCACTGTGGTCCAACGGCTTGACAGCGGCCTGCTTCTCTCACTGCAAAGAGATCCTCAGGCATGAGGTTTTCCAGGAAAAGCATCTCTGTATGTGCAGCCTTACTGAATGCTTTTAACTTTCTAAGCAGGAGCTGAATCCTCAAATTACGCTTATTTTTATTTTGAGACACCAAAATTCCTCTTGCAGGTTCCTTTGGAGATACATGAGTCAGTGCTGAGGCAGTTCCTGCACTGCCTGGGTGCAGCACTGAACCTCCACAGAGAGCTGTAGATGCAGCTGAACCTGTTGGCGTAGTATTTATTACGGTTGAGAGTTTTTGGGGGAAAGAGGAAATCAAGCCATTTCTGAATGACACGCATTCATGTGAGACCTTTCACAGTGTATTTGTTGCTACAGTCAACATCTTAAATCTTCTGCAGATGAGGAGATTATGGGAAGCCTTACTTGCTTATTTTATGATGCTATGCAAAAAAGTCTCCTCAAAAACTCAGTGATCAAGTTACTCCCTTAGGTTCTCCCCCATGTGCTGGATTGTCATATTCTGCAATACTGCTGACAAATTCACACTGGAGTCTGAAATGTGGTGCAGCTCAAAAGAGATTGTAAAAACACAGTAGGACAACATGGGGTTAACTTTATCTGGGGAACCAAGTAGCTGCTATGTATTAAAGGCAGGGTCTGATTTTTAATTATGTGGAAGTTTCTGTGTATAGCTCTGGTAGTCAAAAGAAACCACAATTTAAACAAGAATGAGGATCTCAGCAGTCATAATCGTTTTGTACATATAAACAGTTACAACAGGTTTAGCATGAGCCAGGAATTGCAAAGCTGAAACATCCAGCTCTGAAGTTTGATGCAAAGGTTGGAGTAACTAAAGAGTTGTTGCTAACCCCAAGTAAGGAGTCAGATCTCCAAAATCTCGAGGCTGTTCTTGAAATGTTCTGAGTTGAAAGTGTAGATTTGTTATTTTAAAGAGGGCTCATTTGAGTTCACTTCATGTACCTTCTGCCTTTTTAGGCCATAGAAATCACAAACTGCAGACTTTTTTCCCTACTTTTTTTTTTTGGTAAACAGAAGCTGAGATTTAGTTGTATATTTTTAGGGTTACAAGGCCTATGACTCTTAAGATGGCATGAAGTATCATGAGGCTTGTGGTATGTGCAACTGAGAGTTGGCAAGACTGTAAAGAACTTATTTTTATTGCCGGAATGGTTAAGAGATGACTCTGGTTATATGGAAAGAGCAGAAGCTACTGGGTAATGTAGGGCTGTTTTCATAACAAAACAGTTCACTATGTTTATACTTGTAAAATGCAACAAGCAGCAAAGAAATGTAGGTCAAGTGAGGTACATAGCAAAGCAGTGACAGTTTTTATCTTAAAGGTGCAGTTTAAATGATGTTAAGTACTGTTTTCTTTCGTTAAGTGTAAAACTGCATTCCCTGGCAGGTATTCACCACTGAAGGGAAAGGCAACATGCAAGCCTTATGTTAGGGATTGAAACATCTGTCGTTTTGAGTCTTTCCCTGAATGTTAGTTAAGCTTCAGAGAGACCCTTCTTTTTCCTTGTTTAAGCATAACCTGCTGTTTATAGCAGAGTAAAAAGCTGCATGGCACTGTGGGGAAAAGGGCTGCTGTGCGAAAAGAGAGGTACAGGAGTCTCAAAACGATTTGGCAGTATTATGCTTCTCTGTGTGGCTGACTGCCTAAGACAGTCCCATGCATTATCTTGTGCTGTGTACTGCCCTCATGACATTGTTTCCTGAGCCCTCCAGCATCACTTGCCACCTCTGTTTCAAAGAACCTCCTAGCAGCAGAATAGACATCAGTTTTGGGAGAGGCTTCACAGTCAGGCTGGTGAACCAGCGTCTCCAAAGCAGAAGCCATACAAGAGGAAGATCCCAAATGAATTTAAATGTGCCTGCCTGGGAAGAGAAGATCAGGTCGTAAGAGGAGTGAACCTCAAAACAGGGAAGGAGTTGTGAGTGTGAGGGTGTTGTCAGTGCCCAAAAGTCTTGTCTTGGCTCCATGTCTAGACTGTGGTTATATTTTATATCTTTTCTTCTGCATTGTCAAGAGAATTACACATCAAGTTCCACCTCCATGGTGGAATCACATGGCACATCCCATTTGCACTAATGCCAGGAAGGGAACGAGGTGCTTTAGCTTCCTGAGGGCTTCACTGCATCAAGTCATGCAGAAGAAGAGAAAAGCCAACCTGACTTCCAGGTCTTAACAGGGCTGATGTCAAATGAAAACACCTTTGTAGGTAAAATGTGTGTGCTCAAAGTGTGCGTACCCGTCATTGCTGGTGCAGTCATCAGGCATATTCACTTCTGGCTCTATTTTCCTGCTTTCTGATGCATTGTATTAATAAAATGCAGGTTCCTTCTCAGGAGCATGGCTTCTGAAACAACCTGCAGTGCCTGTCCCCAGGGCAGATCTGAGCTGCAGGAGGCTTGGTGTACTTTGGCAGATGTTTACAACATATCACCTTATAAAATCTCATGGAAAGGTTGGCGTGAATTCCTGTTAGTGCCTTTACTTTCTTGTGTTACTGTTGGCTTTCAGCACGTCTGGAGTGAAAGTGAAGACTGCTTACCTTTCCTGCAGCTTGCGCAGGATTACATCTCCTCTTGTGGGAAAAAGACACTCCATGAAATACTGGAAAAAGTCTTCAAATCTTTCAGACCCGTAAGTACCTTTTTTTTTTACTTCTAAGTGTTGACTGTTACCTCTGACTTTTAATAGGACAGCACTGGGTAGAGAAAGGTGTTTTTTCTTCTCCAGAGACATATCTCCAGTCAGCTGCCTGGGTGCATGAGTGTTAGCACATAAGCTATGATCAGGCCATTGGAAATTGTTCTTGGAAGTCAGCTGCCTTTTTATTTCCATCTCTGTGTTTGAGAGGATGAGATTCTCGTGCGGGGTGGGAGGCCAACTGGTGTGTCAGCCGGTGGCAGTGGGCAGGAGCTCACATCCTGCTGATGCAGCGCTGACTCCGAGGAACGGGATGCGAGTCAGCGCTGCAGGACTTTGTGACAGAGTTGTTTCCTGGCGCTGGAACTGGGGAGTTTTGCAAGGATATGAGTAGCAAGAGTAAACCTCTGTGAAGCTGGAAGTATGGTCTCTTTTCAGAGTGATTTGCTTTGGTTTTTTTTTTACCTCCATGTGATCCGGATTTTGCTGTAAGGATGATTGCCGCTTAGTATTTGCGAATGCCAGTTTGGTCACTGCTTGAGAAGAAGTTGGAACAGAAGCCGGTTTTGGGGGCCTGTATGTTTCTGTTTTGCTGCTACTCAGCTTTTTTTTATCCTTGTTTGACACTAAAATTTGGTCAAAGTCTGGATTTCATCAGGGTGAGGTGTCTTATGGTGGACATTGTCCTTCCTTTTTTTCCAAATCTTCCTGTTGCACAGGGTCTCCTTTTGAATGCTTGGGGCTTGCTAGTGGCTTGGTGCAAAGCAGAGTGGAGGTTTGTTGTCAGAGCCACTATCCCATGATGTCCTTGAGAAAGCTGACTGATGGACATTTTAATTCTCAGCTGAAAATGTAGGCCTTTTTCCCTCCTGTCTTTTTCTGGCTGACTAATCAAGAAGACTGAGAATGTATCCCAAGTATTTAGCGCAAAAGAGAGGGCCTGGAGCACTGATATGAAAACACTGGCCCTCCCTATGTTACACCCTTGCAATGGTTTGCCACGGACCGCCACAGCTGGTCGACATAAAAGAGCATCGTTTTAAAGAATCCTTTGAGAGGCTGGAAATAAATAGAACAGATGCACATTTTTCTTAGAAAGGACTGGAAATCTGATCTGTCACTACAGCTGCTTGTAATCATGAAAACATAGAAAAAATATAAATGTTTCCTGGAACAATATTTGGCTCTTGGATCTTCATAGCTGTTTTCTCCTGCTCAGAGAAGCTGTGTCTTTGATGAGAAACTTCCACTGGTTTAACTAAAGAGGACTTCAAAAAGACTTAATTCAATTGGTACAGATTACTTATTTCATTTAAAACACGTTTATTTCAGCATAGTATAAGTTACTGAGAAACTAACTTCAGTCAAACCAAGTTGAGCTAGTCTTCAGAATAAAAATGTAAAAAGCAAGGGGAACCATTATGCTTATGTAGCCTGGGTCTTCATAAACACATCACATTTCACCCCACTACCAATCACATAAATTGTGGTGAACTGGAATGTGTCTTTTCCAAAGACACTCACTATCGATGTAAACTTTTCAGGTGACTTAAAGGATATGACACGGCTGGGCACTTTTCCTTCTCATCATCAGTTATGGTGCTCTGAAAAACTCTTGTTTACAACCTACATTTTTCTAGTTTTACTTCCTAGCTGTTGGATTTCATTTTGCTTCTGTTTGCTCAAAATGCGTCTCCTCGATTGCCAGAGACCTCTTGCAGGCTGTAATCAAGTATCTTCATTTTCTCTTGGGTGTACCACAATGATTAGGTTTCTCAGATTCTTCTTTGGCCTAGTATTGAGAGATTTGCATCTGTATAACAAAACTGGGTTTATCATTTGAGGTATGGTTGTGTGTGGGAATGTATTGACATTTTTCTCTTACTGTAATTATTAAAATTACCACATACATGGTAGAAAAGATTTTAAACAATGAATAGTCTTACAACAGATGTATGGAAACTGTTATTTTGCACTCTCAGGCCTTTATCAGAACAAAATCACTTTCCTTCAGTATTGGAAAATTATTTCCCTGGCAGCGCTTCACGCTGTCCTGCATCCTTTTTCTGCTGGACCTCTTTTGCTAGTGAAACCACCTTACTGTCAGCTTCAAGGCAACAGTGCATTTGCAGGGCATTTCTTCTCCACTATTCCAAGCAAGTCTGCTGTCACAGATGAGTCTGGCAATCTTCAGTTTGAAAAATGGCTGTTTAGGAAAAAATTCTTGCTGAAGGTCAGACTGGACTCTCCTGAAGGATCTGGTGGTCCTGGCTCCGTCTGGGACACTGAGAAGGAACCAGGTTTTTAGCATGTGCTTGCTAAGCACCTTTTGAAAGTCTTCTCCATTTCGGTATTCCCAGCGGACATCCAAGATTATTAGACAGTTCTGAAATTCTTTGTGGGGTCCTTTGAAGGGAAATATATAGAGCAAGACATCTGCAGCTTGCCATGCCCTTGTGCACAGCACAAACATGTGCTCTCCCATAACTCAGGGCTCCAAAATCAATTTTTGTCCAGTAACTTGGCTCAGCCCTGCTTTGCACATTCATGATAACAGACCAGCCATGTCTCCACAAGCTTATCCTAGGGCTCTGGGTTGGGAAGAGACAGGCTTCTCATGGTGTTATACCCTGTGTTTCAGAGACAGTGAGAACAGGAATGCCCAGCATTTGGCATCCCTTTCAGTGTGAGAGAGAGAGAGAGAGAGATTTCCCTCTGCTCTCCTCTCTTCCCTGGACACAGAAGGCAATGAGGGTGGTCTGAGGCTGCTCACCATCCCTCACTGCTCTCAGGTGTCTGTCTCTCCCTAATGTTTCATGGGCCTAAACACAATTTAGGGCCTAAACAATGCCAAAGCAAGATATTTCATTAGTCAAAGCTTTTAAAGTGTTGGTTGGCATGTGACAGCTGAACCACAACTCTAAATCCTGCTGTAGACAAGGTCAAACTGTGTCTTTACTGAGGGTCCTGGGGGACATTTTGTCTCTGCCCCTTACTGCTTTCTTGGGTCTGTTTCCACAAAACTGTGATTTGCCTTATTATCCACTTTGTCGGGGAGCATCCAAAAGTGCCAGACACCATGCAGGTATGTTATCAATCAATAGCACTGAGCTCAAATACTTTTATTTGCCTCTGAGCATCCCAGCTCCTCCAATGCCCTTGTCTCTCTCATGTCAGAGGTGTCGTGTTCAGGTGCCAGAGGTTCCCATGCTGGCACTTGTAAGCTTATCTGCCTGGAGACTAAGCCCTTCCCACAGGGATTCATCAGAACCATGTTATCTCTGAGGTAGCATCGTGTGAATCACTAAAACTCAGTCTTGTACTTGGTTTATTTTTTGCTGTGCTTGTGCGTCAGCTTTCGGTAGGAGTCAGTCTGCTTCTGTGACTTAATAACTGCTAGGTTATTTGGATAAAATCAGGACACTTTCGAAGAGTTAAGACAAATATAAGAAATGCCTGAGGGACATCACACCAACTGGCAAAGTTTGCAGAGAACCAAGGCATGAGTTGTACAATTCAGCAGCAAATTCCAGGGGTCCAACACTGAGCTCCTCTTCTGCCTAAAAAAGCCTATATCTAAACTAGGAAGTCTTCAGTGTAAAAGCTATTTGTCCCATATTCACTGAATTCATACATTTACCAGTGACCTCTCCTTTACCTCCAGATGGGTGTTTGGGCAGCAGGAATAAATAGATGTAGTTCAGGCAGTGCTGCTGCTGGTTGTTGTCTTCCCTCCTCGCTTTCCTCTCTCCCTCTTCACCATGCTCCTGTTTTCCTCCTCCCCATGGGTCCCCACCTGGCATTTTTTTCCCCTTTGGCTCTTTGATGGATCAGCTCTCTCTTTTTACACCCCTTTCCTGTTTTACCTCTTTTCTCCTTGTTTTTTTTCTCTCCAATTAATTCCTTTCAATTCTGCCACATAGCTGATAATTTAATATATGATACAGATAAGATTAGAAGCAGAAACTAGTGTGTTTGAAAGAAGTCAAGGTGAGAGTCAGTCTAAGGCCAGCTCAGGTCATCATCATCTTATTTGGTCCTTATCTTTTGTACACTGTTCTTCTGTTTTACCCAATGTTTGTAGAGCTTCCTGCACTTTGGACCCTAATCCTCTCTTCTCGGTGTCAAGTTGTAGATTGATTTGTCACTGCAGTCCAGAGAGCAGTAAGGGGTTAACAGCAGTGAGGGATCACAGTCCTGTGGGAGATGACAAGATGTAACCCTTAAAAGCAAGAAATGCATGGCCTAGGTACTTGCTGCCTTGGAAGGTTTTAAAGTGTCTATGAGAGAAAAAACTGCATCTCCCTTGGAGGAGCATCCCGTCCCATCCTATCCCACCCCACCTAATCTCATACCCATCCTTCCTCTGTAAAACTACTAATATCTGCAGCAATACTCTGATTTATGCTGCTTCAGGGGAAGAAGAGCTGGGTTTCCCAAGGGCAAGGAGAAGAGGGGATGTGTGAAAAGCAGGATGTTCTTCCTGTCCTTTGGGATGTGTTATTCTTTGTGGTTCTTGTTGTGTATGTTATGTTTTCCTTGCTCATTTTGCATGGGAAAGGCTTACAGCATCCCATAAAATGAAGACTCATGTGCCTCATTTTCTTGCAAATCAAGGAGGAATTATAACCAGAGCTGGGAAAAAAAAATGGGGTCAAAACTTTCTGCCAGGTGATATAAACAGTGGAGTACAACACTCGCATTTAATTTGAATCCACTGGATCAGTTTAGCAAAAACAATACTGCTGTGTAAGTAAGTCTGGAGAGAGTCCTTGCTTTTGCCTTTTGAAAATGGAGTATTTTAATTTTAACTTCAACATGGAACAGAAGCCCTGCACCCTGAAAATGAACCAAGCAGTTTCATGGTCACTTAAGCATTTGACTTGAAAAGTATGTACACAGTGGAATTTACTTTGTTCTACTCAGAAAACAAGAACATTTTCAGTTTGGGGTCTCTCCCTAAGTATTTTCAAAATGCAAAGGAGGAGATTTAGTCAGAAAATTCTCCTTCTATGTCCCTGCCAAAGAAACCCTGCAACTAAAAAACTGATTTTCTCTCAGAGATAGTGAGGAATACAAGCTTCATTGCACCCAGAAGCTAATTCTGTGCATCGTATTTGTGTCCTCTGAATAATTTTGAATGTTGATCACAGACTAAATTAGTTTAGGTCACTGAAAATTTGCCTTCTCATTTTTGTGCTCTCACCTAGCAAGTGTCACTCTCCTCCCAGTTTTTCTGGGCTTTACCTCTTTCAAGAGCTAATAGCTGCATCACTCTCCAAACAGGGTGTTGCATGCATCTCTGCTGCTCTTCCAGCCCTTCTGAGCTAAATACATGGTGTTCCCAGTAATGCCTGGCATATGATTTTGCTTTGTGGCTATTAATAGCTGTTAGTATAGGATTCTAATGTAAGATTTCCACAACAGCTGTATTATTTTGACTATCATTTGGTTTATCTATCTTCCTGACTTCTGTTGGCTTGGCAACCTTTTGGATGAGAGCGGAAAAGTTCAAACATGGCTGTTTGCTCCTTTTCCTGTAGCGAAAGAAGGACGTTGCAGTCATCGGTGCCATCAGGTGGATGCAACCAAACATTGTCCAAAGAAGATGGGCTGGCAGTTCCTCACAAGCCCAAATCTGATTTGCAGAAGTTTAAAGGGACTGGGACAATTTTGAATGGAATACACAGTATTTGTCACTGCAAGGGCTTCACCCAGCAGGCAAGGCTTTGTCTGGTGTAATGGAGTGAAGTATTCAATAGAAGGGTTCTTTAGGTTTTTGGGGACTCCTTGCCTACTCCATTCTAGCCAGTTTTGCATGAGGATGCTTTCTTCTCTAGCTTTTCTGGTGTTGCTGAAAAACAATCTTAAACCAAGCTAACTACTGCTACAGTACTACCATGGGTCTTTCTGAAGTTAAATCACTGCCAAGTCTTAAACACTCACCAATTCGTAATGCGACCTCAGGGAAGAATGTTAAGCTTTTTGCAAGTGCTTTGTTTTGGTTTTATTTATCTTCCAGTCTCTGAGCACTTAATTTGGTGTGCGGATGCATTTTCAACTCTTTCTCTGTCCCAAGAGGGAGAGAAAGAGAGCCAAGATCATTATACAGTACTGTTATTCCAGGGTTTGAGGTTTTGAAGAAGTGGCACGTAGGATTTGTGGGAAGATTTGCAGCAAAGCTGCACAAATGGGTAATTCACTGTTACACAGTATTTTCTCTTTTTTGTAGTTACTTGGACTACCAGATGTTGATGATGATGCATTTGAAGAATATAATGCAGATGTGGAAGAAGAGGAACCAGAAGCCGATCACCAACAGATGGGTGTCAGTCAGCAGTGATTTTCTGAGAAGCTAAAAAAATTCAGAAGCCTTTGGTACCAGGTGGGGTCAGGTGGTCCCACGTTAGCATGTTCGAATTAGCACATCACAAGGGGATATCTGGCTGCCAAGAAAAAAGTTTTACAAAAATGGTTTTAAAAAAAAATAATAATAATAACAGTAATTTGTGATGAGCTTTGCTAAGAAGTGAATTGAAATTTGCTCCTGCTTCAGTGGGTTTTCTATGGAGTTGTCTTGGTAGCATTCTGCCGCTATCAGTCTAGAAGTAGTTTTGTCGCTGACTAGTCTCTTTGATTTGTGCTCGAGAGTAGCATTTGCTGACATGAATGTAGAGTACTGAGAATGTAGAAAGCATGTGGTGAGAGTGACGAGTCCTCACCGGTGACCTTTCCAAGGAAACCAGTGCAGAGAGCAAACACGACCTGCGCTTTTCTGTTTAGTTCAACAGCTATGGCTTTTGACAAAGTACCAAACTTGGAGAGACTTCTCCTGAAAAACGGTAGTCTAATAGTGGTTGGTACTGCAGAAGTGCACATGAAGGCTTAACAAAAATAATGGGAAGTGTCAGGCATATTAATGTCAGTTTATTGACAACTGAGTTTACAAGTGCTGAGTTAATAACTGGGAGTAATGAGTATCAGCAGCACACATTGTAGTCAGCTCTGGTACTCCAACACCCTGTGATCCAAAGGCAAGTGCTGCTTTCTTACAAATCAAGTAAAAAATAGCCATCGCCTATTCCACTTCTGCATGACCAACTTTAAGCTTTGCTGGTTTTGATACACTGCCAAATTATTACTCAAACTTTTTGGCCTCGTGAATTAGAATCATAGTATCATAGAATACGCTGAGTTTGAAGGGACCCATCAGGATCACTGAGTCCAACTCCTGGCTCTGCACAGGAGACCCCAGGAATCACACCATGTGCCTGAGAGCATTGTCCAAACACTTCCTGAACCCAAGACAGGTTTGGTCCTGTGTCCACTTCCGTGGGGAGCCTGTTCCAGTGCTCACCCACCCTCTGGGTGGAAAAACCTTTTCTGATATCCAACCTAAAGCTCCTGCAACTCAGATTCATGCCAGTCCTGTCACTGGTCACGAGAGTGAAGAGATCAGCACCTGCCCCTCTGCTTCACCTTGTGAGGATGCTGAAGACTGCAATGAGGTCTCCCCTCAGTCTCTTCCAGGCTGAACAGCCAAGTGACCTCAGCCACTCCTCATAAGGCTTCCTCTCCAAACCCTTCACTGTCCTCATGGCCCTCCTTTGGACACTCTCTAGTATCTTAATGTTTCTTCTATATTGTGATGCCCAAAACTACACATGGGACTCAAGGTGAGTCTGCACTAGTGCAGAGCAGAGTGGGACAATCCCCTCCCTTTGACCAGCTGTTGATGCTTTTCCTGATGCCCCCCAGGACATGGCTGGTCCTCCTGACTGCCAGGGCACTGCTGGCTTATATTCAACTTGTCATTGACCAGGACCTCCAGGTCCCTTTCCACAGCACTGCTCTCCTGCCTCTTCTTCCCTAGTCTGTACACACAACCAGGGTTGCCCC